>JAPJBO010000679.1:0-127555 GCA_030068145.1 Diplonema papillatum
TCCTCCGGCGGCTGCGATTGCTGCTGCTAAGGTAATGGTTGCAGCTAGGTTGGCTACTCGGTGCTTCAAGGTGAACTGAGGTTGTGGTTGTGAAAGGAGGTTTGTTGGTCTTTCCTCGTGTTCATGGATTGTTGTGGAGTGGCTGTCTGTCGTTGAGTCGAGATCCTCCGGTGTTACTGGCAGTTCGGCTGGTTTGAAGTTAAGGGGTTGGTGTCTTCCGGCGAAATCTGGCTCTTTCATGCGCGGTTTGCCGTTCTTGAAACGCGCAATGCTGTACCCTAGGAACGGTTTTAACTGGCTGTGTAGTCGTGGTAGGGTTCGGAACTCCTCCGTCAGCCAAGCTTGCCAAGGGGGGTAGAGAACTCTGGGGTGGTGCCCCCGTTCGAGCATCGCGTATACGTTGCGCTGGATCTCGACGCGAAGGTCCTGCCAGTGGTTGGTCTGTCGAATTGCCCTGATGAGACACCCTTTTCGGTTCCCCCCCCTTTTTCGTTTTGTGCTTCGGACGATCCGTTTATTTTGGGGGGCAGATCCGGTCAGGATCTTTCTCCTGCAGTAGACACGAAGCCTAACTGTTTGACGAGCGATTGTGACCGCACAACAGACACATGAAGATTAGAGCAACACGAACCGGCTCGCGCAAGCTATACGACGTGGTAGGCTAGACAAGGTTACATTCCTGGCACAAGATCCATCGTTCATAATCGCTCGTTGGCAGGCGGAATGCCTGAAAAAATGCAAGGCTGTTCGACAGGCAGTTCGCATTTCGGGTTTGGCTGTGTTGATTACGTGTTCGCGCCAGCTGCATGAGACAAAGGGGTAAGAAAGTCGGGTCGAAGCAGAGCGTATTGGGCGCCGAAGCCTGGAAAAGACGGCGCCAAGACTAGGCCTACGAAGGGCGGACAAGAGTCCAAGACTGGAGTGAGAGAGAGAGAGAGAGAGGAAGTGTACCGAAGCGAAATTACACGGCCACAGTGCCACAGTACCCCGCTGCAGGTGGTTGGGCAGAAACTCCTTGCGAACAGAAGCGGCACCGACTACGGGGGAGAGAGTTGATCTAGGTGGTTGCCTTCGATGTGGTTCGGCTTCAGAAAAAAACGCTGGATATCTGGAACGCTGGAGCTAGCTTTCAGCGCGAGCTGACTGATACTCGGTGGAACGTGAGTGGCATGCTCAGTGTGGCGGGCACAGGCTTTCGACGCCTCGGTCGGAGAAGAAGCGCAAGCCGGACGCTGGAAGGCGTGAATGTGAGGGCTAAGAAATCTATGGCGACTAAGACTATCGCCGCTCGTTAGGGATCCTTGATATGCGTTGAGGCATGTGTTGTGTGCTACGACGTGTTGCTGGAAACCTGTGGGCCGTACGTTATCAGTCCAAATGTCGACAGGAATGTTCTCAGCAGCATAGGATGACTTATTGTACCCTGCCAGCGCGATTACTGTCTGTGAGCGACAATTATGTGTGGAGCAGAGAGAGGGTCAACGGCCCGACCTGCTGAGCGCCCTCGCTTCCGATGCTCGTCTTGCTTCCGCGGCTTTTTCCAGCGCCGGGAACAACCCAGCGAAAGCCGGCGCACGGATTTCGACCGCCTTCCGATTGCCCAGCCTTTTCGCAGCCTCCCCGTCGGGCAGCCACGTCGGGTCGTGTGTGTGCTCCGCGGCGCGCACTTTCGCGTAGAGTGCATACGACGCCTTGGGCGGCGCCAAGACCGCGAGCGCCAACGCGACCATCCCGCCGGCCAAGGCGGAGGCCGCGGCCGCTTCGTGGAGCTCGAAGGATCGGCTGAACCGCAGCATTTGTTCGAACCGCGGGCGCCCGACACCGTCGGCGGCCCGCGGCTGCGGCCTGCCGCCGGGCGCCTTCGCCTCGTCGCCGCTCGCGTCGGGGTTGCCCGGGACGGCTTCCCAACCGTCGCCGGCGGGTATGCACGCGTCCGTGCTCTCGGCTGAGAAGAGCGACGCGAAGTCGCCGGAGGGCGACTCGAACGAGGCGATGGCCGCCGACGAGTACTCGTGGGCGAACTCGTCCGGCGGCGCGCGGCCGCTGCCGAGCAGCGCCCGGTTGGCGTCGGCGCTCAGCAGCCGCGGAGCGGCCGCCGACTGCTCGCGGCGGGCGGTGGCTGTGCACGTGGCCCGCAGGAACCCGGGGCGGGGGTCCGACCTGGGCGGCGAGCGCTGCCGGTGCTGCGGCGCTGCGGCCTTCGGCGAAGGGGCGCCGGCCTGCGCCTGGCGGGCCTGGGCCAGCTTCTTCACCACGGCCGCGAACCGGTGCCGCCAGCCGGCCTCCACCCTCCGCAGCATCTCCTCGTACTGCCTTGTGACCGAGTGCAGCCGGCGCTGCGCGATGTAGTCCGCGGCGAGGCGCGTCGGGTGGCTGCCGCTGTCGTCGGCCCGGTCTGCTTTAGACCGGGCCGTCGGCACCTCGTCCGGGGGCTGCTGGAGCCCAAGCCACTTGGCATACGCGAGCCGCTGCATTTCGGACAGCGGCATCACCCGCAGGGACTCGGCGGCCGCGCCAGGGGGCGTGACGCGCGCGGAAACGGGCTTCCAGCCAGCTGCGCTTTGGCCGTCGTTGGCGGAAGGCTTAGAAGGCTTGATGGGTTGTGGTGTGACGGTCTGATGGTGGGAGTTTCGCGCTCTGTCGTCGGCGGGCGTGCTGAGCGCCGCACGTGTCGACGGGGCTGTCGACACTTTAGCGGCCTGCGGCGCTGCGGAGGAGGATGGGGGATCTTTGGTGGGCCGGACGCCGTTCTCCCGCTTGCCGGCGTGGCCGTCGCGGGACGGTCGCTTCGCCAAGCACTGGCTGCCCTGCACCGCGGGCGGGCGGGGCGACAGCTGCGTGAGGCAGACGGTGTGCGTCCGCTTGCTGACGACGGGGCGCGGCTGCTCGGCGGCGCTCCGCTTGCACCCGGCGGACACGCCGCGCGGTTGCACCTGCGGCTTCGCGGGGATCTCGGGGGCGCCAGGCGTGCGCAGGCTGATCCGGGTGCCACACTGGGCTGCCAGCAGTACGAGGTCAAGGGCCGCGTCGGGCGAGGGTAGCTCGAAGCTGAATGACGGTTGGTCTGGGACGGAGACCGCGGTGCCCGTCCATTCCAGAATCCTGGTCACTACCCGCTGGCCGTCAGCGGACACGACCAAGCCCGGCTCTTCCGGCGCCGCGCTGGCGCTGATGCCGATGCACTTCCCCGCAGCCATGTCGACAAAAAACACGGGCCGCGCGCTCACTTCGCAGCCGGACTCGCCGCTGGAATCCGGCCAACGAGACGACCCCACCACCACTCCAGCATCCTCCGCTGGAGTGCCCTGGACGGGCTGGACATGCGCGGTGCGCTTGGGCGGCGGCTTCGTGGCGATGTCGTTGGTGCTATTCTGGCTAGACGGGTTGGAGCCGGACAGCACGGCTGGAGCACTGGTTGAAAACTTGGCGACTCGGTCGCTCGGTTCTTTAGATTCGCGGCTCTCGCTCCGTGCAGCTGAGGTGCGGGAGGCTTTGGCACCTTGCTGGCACGGTTTTGAGACAGGTCCTTTGCTTGCAGTGCGCGCTTCTTCCGGTTTGCATTCGGTGCTGCTCCCGAAACCAGCCTCACGGGCGAGGTTTGCTGCATGCGTGACGGTGCCACTGGTGCGCATAGCTGAGTTGGTGCCGTGGACGTAGGATTCCTGCTGACGTTCTGCCTTCTTCGGCGCGGGGTGGTTGGAGCTGGTGGATCCTTTGCGTGCTTCCTCCGGCTCGCATTCCTCGCCGGCGACGGTCGCCGATTTGCGTATGCTGCCAACAATGCGCGCAGCGGAGTTGCTGCGATGGACGTTGGTTCCCTGCGGATAGAGGGGATCACCAGTGCTCTTCCTCGTGCCATCTTTGCGTGTTTCATCCGGTTCGCGTTCCTCACCAGCATCGATGTTCGATGCAGCCGAGTTGCTGCCGCGAGCGTGGTTTCCCTGCTGGTGCGGGGGGTCCTTGTTTGTGCCCGTGGAACCGTTGTGTTTTTCTTGCGGTCCCCGTTTCTCACCAGCAACGTCTGGTTCGCGGACAACGCTGCCAACACTGCGCGCAGCGGAGTTGCTGCGACGGACGTTGGACTCCCGCGGGTAGGGGGGGTCGCCAGTGCCATTCCTCGGGCCAACCTTGTGCGTTTCTCCCGGTTCGCGTTCCTCGCCAGCGACGTCTTGTTTGCGGACAACGCTGGCATCGGCGTTCAGTGAAGCCGAGTCGCTGCGACGGGCGTGGCTGTCTTGCTGGTGCGGGGAGGCCTTGTCCGTGCCCGTGGGATTTTTCTTTCTTTCTTGCGGTACGCTTTCCTTACCAGCAATGTCTGGTTTGCGGACAGCACTGCCCTCGGTGTTCGGTGCAGCCGAGTCGCTGCGACGGGCGTGGCTTTCTTGCTGGTGCGGGGGGGCCTTGTCCGTGCCTCTTGAACCGAGGCTTTCTTTCGCTTCGCGATCCTCACCAGCAACGCCTGCTTTGCGGGCAACGCTGCTATCGCTGTTCATTGCTGCCACGTTGCTGTGACAGGTGTGGCTCCCCTGCTGGTACGGGGAGTCGCACATGTTCGTGGGACCGCTGCGTGCATATTTCGGTTCACGTTCCTCACCAGCAACGTCTGGTTTGCGGACAACGCTGTCAACACTGCACACAGCGGAGTCGCTGCGACGGACTTTGGATCCCTGCGAGCAAGGAGGGTCGCCGGGGATATTCTCTGTGCCATCATCTTGGCGAGTTCCCCCCGGTCCGCATAGCTCGCCTGCTTCGCGGACAACGCCACCGCCGCTGTCCAGCGCGGCCGAGCTGCCGCGGCTTCCCAGTTCACAGTCGTCGGCGTCCGTGGAACCGCCGCAGGTGCCGCTCGGGCGGTCGTTCTCGCCGGAGCCCCCTGGCTTGCCGGGGCCCGCGGCGTCGCCGCCGCCGCCGCCACGCGCGGCTTCGGCGCGGGATCCTCGCCGGCAGGCGTCCCAAGCGTCGGAGCCGGTGGATCCCCCGCCGTTGCGTGCGCCCTGGCCACACTCCGCGCGGCTTTCCCGACGGGCGTCGCAGGCGGTGGATTCGTCCTCTTCAGCCCCACCAACGCACTCCCGCTTCCGGGGTGCGCCGGCAGGCTTGCTGCCGGCTTGCCGGGGGGTGGGGTCGGCCGCCTGCTCCGCGACGAAGGCGCGCAGGTCCGCATCGGAGACCGCCGCCAGCTCCGCAGTCCGGTAGACGGGCGGCAGGGGCTGGCCGCGGGCGCGCAGGTCACGCAGGCGCCGCCTGGCGGCGGCGACAAGGGCAGCCCGGGCGCCCCAGCGCTCCGCCTTCCGGGCGCCGGCGAGCACCAGGGCGCGGACGGCCGGCCCGGCAGCGCGGCCCTCGTGCAGTTTCTTCTGGACGCGGGTCACCGCGAGTCCAGCGCGCACCTTCCGGCACCCGCACCGGACGGCCTCCCTCGCGAGCAGCTTCTCGGCGTCGTCATACTGCTTCGCGGCGCCCGCGAGGCGCAGCGCCAGCCGCGCCGCGGCCAGCGGCGGCTGCGCCGCCGGCCCGCCGCCGGCGACCTCCGGCGACAGCAGCGACGAGATCGACCGGACCGCTTCGCGGAGCGCGACTACCTCGTCGGCCGCGGCAGCGGCCCCGCGGCCGGCGCTGCTGGCGCGCCTGCCGCCCCGCCGGCTCGGCCGGCGGGGGCTCCGCGCCGGCCGACGCTGCGGTTGCTGCTGCTGCTGCTGCTGCTGCTGCTGCTGCTGCTGCTGCTGCTGCTGCTGCTGCTGCTGCTGCTGCTGCTGCTGCTGCTGCTGCTGCTGCTGCTGCGGCGGCGGCCGTTGCGGCTGCGGCGGGGGCAGCGCCCGCCTTTTTTCGGCCTGTTCGTCGGTGTTGACGGCCGCGTCGCGGGTGGCGGGCGGCGGCGGCGGCACCGGAGCCGCCCGCTTCCGCGTCTTCCGCCGCCGCCGCGGCTCTGCCGGCGGCTCGGCTTCGCCGCCGCCCGACGACGAAGCCCGGCGGCTGGGCAGGCGGGAAGTGTCGGATGCCTGCCCCGTCGAGACTAGGTCATCCGCTGCCGAGCCGGACTCGGACAAGGTCAGCGAGCGGGTGCTGATCGACGACCAGTCGCGCTCGTCTTCCGAAGAGAACACGGGCCCCGCCGGCTTCTGGTCGCTTGCATTTCCGGGGTCGTTGCAGCCAAGGACGGGACCAGTGTCCGCAACAGCGGGCCGTTGCTCGGCCCCGCCGTTCAACGGCTGGTTGCTCTTTCGCACGCCTTCCGCGGGTCGCTGCCGGCCTTCTTCGCCTTTCTCCGAAGCTTCGAGGCTGCATGCTGGCCCGGCATGGCGGGTGTCTGAGACGGTCGCTCGTTCCTTGCAGATATCGGCGTGTTCGTTGTTTTCGAGCTGTTCATTGCGCCGGCGGTGGGGCTGCTGCACGTGCCGGCATTCGGGCAGCGCGGCCTGGCCGCCGCTTTTCTGGTCGGAGTGTGGTGCCGCGCGGGAGTCAGCTTCTCTCTGGTCGTTGCCGTTGCTGTTGCTGCGTCCCGTCGGCGGCTGGTCTTCCTTCCACACGCGCGACTTCGCCTCGTTGCTGCTGTCCTCGTCGTTGGCAGGCGATCCAGCGGGCCGGGCGGCGGGGACCCTGCTACCGTTGCTGCTGCAGCGCTCAATTGCCTTCGATTGCCCTTCATGCATTGGTGATCCACCGTCTCGGACAACCAGGACCTTGCCGCTGTTGGTGCATTCTTCTTTCCCGACATCTTTCGGTGTGCCGGGTGCTACTTCATTGCGGACAACAGCAGGGGAACTGCCGCTGTTGTTGTTGCAGTTGAAGCTGGTGCGGGTGCCGCGCGGGATCGTCCGCTGCCCTTTCGCTCCGGCGCCTCTGACTTCGCCCGGCGGTCCATCGATGCAGCTGACCGGGGCCCTGAAGCTGCTGCGCCTGCGGGGCCCCGCCTTCGGGGATTGGACGGAGCCCGCTTCGCTCTTGGCCGCGGGGCCGAATCCAGCAGCGTTCACCCGCAAGTGCGTGCCCCGGCGGCGCTGCCCGGGGGGCGCCGCCCTGTCGCCGGCGGAGCCTTCGCTGCTGCTGGGCTGCGCTCCGCCGCCCGGGCCGCCGTCGGCCGGCGGAACCCCCCGCTCAGCCTTCGCAGCTGGTCCCGGCCCCTGCAGGACGCGGGCGGCCTGCACTACGCGCAGCAAGTCCCCGGCGCGGCGCTCGCTCTTCCGGGTGAGCTTCTCCCGGATCTTTCTCTTATATGCCCGCAGTTTGCCATCTACTGTCGTCAATGCCGTACTGAGCAGCGCCACGCGGCCTTCCGCGTCCCTCGCTTGCTTCGGGAACAGGGTGTATACCACGTCCGTTTGGTGGTGGAGCGAAATCGACACGCCGTGCGGTTCAATGATGGCCGGATCGTAACCTGTGAAACAGGAGCGGGGACATCTCAGTTTAATCTTTGGAAACGCAACCTCTTCCGGACGGAGGACATATATTTATGTCGAAAGGTCCAAACCCGAGCTGGAGTTCGGACACTGCGACTCCAGAGTAACCCTCGAAAAGGATCTGTATTTGCTGCTGCAGACAGACGTGTTTCAAGACCTTTCCAAGGAGCCCCAGGTTCCTCATTGGACTACTCCTGAGGTTGCCCCAGAGTTTACCCAGAAGCTTTCTGCACTGGACACCCCCTTCCCCTCCGTCTGTAAGGGCAATAGCGCCACAAGGGGCTGGGCCTAGTTTAGACGCCTTGAGCAGCGTATCCCGATATTCGCATGAGGTCGTTTCCGGCTCCAATCGGCAGGGTGCCGGCAGCAAGCAACGTAGATCCGGACGGTTCAGTCTATTCCTAGGTTATTATTAACGGGGAAATAATTTCCCGGAACGGAAGCTTATGGCCGCGACTGCGAGTAGTGGGTTTGCACCAATTTTAAGCGCCGCTTCCAAGACTCCGTAGCGCGACTAACCGTCCCCCCCTCCGGAATCGAGTCGAAGCGTAGCTCTGGGCGGTTCAACCACATCGTTTTGTTTGTAGAGAGGCTGTTTTTTATCGGAGACAGAAATCTAAGGCCACGGCTGCGGTCGTAAGGTCGGAAGGCTACCTCACGAGGAAGGTGAGCCACCTCCCCTTTGCAAGGCGGAGATCGTTCATACAGGAGATGGTTGTGGGGTTGACAGCTTTAAGGGTAGGTCTATCCCTACCCCCTAAAACTGCATCGAATTGCCTGTCGCTACGGTTCAACTCTTAGTCCTGGAGTGTCCATCACGGTACACCATGATCGGTCAGGAGGTGCTGTAGCGGACTGCCGTGTAGGTGGGAAATTGGGCTTCGGATCCGGAGAAGGGAGCCTCAGAAACGGCTAGCCGCGCTCAGGATTGTTGGACGCCACTGGTCTCCTTATTGCGCTCTTTTTCTTTGGAACTAGCTGCAACCTACCTGTCTATTTCAGGTTGAGTCCGAATAGGAATCAAGCTAACTGGACAATCCGATTTACCAATTCCCTCAGTAAACTAAAATAGTAGTAGTAGTAGTAGTAGTAGTGGTAGTAGTAGTAGGAATTGGCAGCTAGCTTCTGGCCTCTTCGCACTCGGTCTCAGCTTGGGTCATCGAGTTCATTCTTCACCAGAAAGGGAAGGAAGGAGAGAAGTCTGACAGAAGCCTGATAACTTGCTTACTAGCGAATGGGATAGAGTGTGCCTGTTGACCATGTCAATGGGCCAACCAGGCGAGATCACATTGGGGGCAAGGGAGGGCGGGAAGAAAAATTCAGTTTCAGAAGACCCACCTCAACCCACCCGAATCCTCCTGTTGTAGGCTCGGGTGGTGTGCTCATCCTGCCATGCGCTTTGCTCCAGTTCCTACCGTATACTAAAGGAATTGGCAGCTAGCTTCTGGCCTCTTCGCACTCGGTCTCAGCTTGGGTCATCGAGTTCATTCTTCATCAGAAAGGGAAGGAAGGAGAGAAGTCTGACAGAAGCCTGATAACTTGCTTACTAGCGAATGGGATAGAGTGTGCCTGTTGACCATGTCAATGGGCCAACCAGGCGAGATCACATTCCATCCACCACTCCGCCAGTGAAAAACGTCCTCACCGCTTGTGTCACCTCCGCCACGGACTGGGGAGTGAAGGCCGTCAAGGGAACCCGGGATGGGAGATCAGCAGGATTTCCCGCACTCCTCACCCATCGAACCGATATGGCACAGTTCAAGGACTGCACCCGCTTCAAACCTGCGACCACCGCGTCGTTCAAGATGGAACTCCGCAGGCACGCACCTTTCCGCGCGACACCCTTGACTGTTGTGTTGTCGACGACAACATCAACCCGACCCCCAGACGCACTGTCGGGCAAGGACAAAAGAACGCGCTCGAAGGCCAGCGCTTCAAGCTCGTTAATGTGCCAGAGGGACTCCTCCCGTGTCCACGCCGCACCAAGGATGGTCACCTCCGATGTGCGAGAGTCCACAAGGACGCCCCCCCAGCCCTTTTTACTGGCATCTACAAATGCCGTTATAGACGGCCTCGCCGCTCCGGTTGGAAGACTGCGAGGTTTCAAAACCGAATCAATCCAGGTTTGCAGAGACGCCCGCACGCACGGGGAAATCGACACGTAATCGGACGGCAGCTTGGCTCCTCGATTCAACGCGTTGGTGACACGTCGGAGAAACTTCAGCGAAAACCAGAAGGACCCGGGGAAAATCCCCGCGATGGCCGATGCGTGCAGCAGGCGCCCTCCCAAGGTTTCCAACTCATGCGCCGGAACGGTCGCAGCACCCAGCACGTAGCGCGTTTCCAACAGCTTCCGCTTGAGCTTGCGGCACAGCGCCACCTGGTGTGACACATGATCCCACCGGACTCCGATGAACTCGTACTGCCGTGAGGCAGTTTGCGAATCCGTCTCTTTCCAAGTTAGGCCGCAGTCGGAGGCGGTCCGATCCAAACGTCGAGTGGCTTCGACGACGGACTTCTTTGTTCCGGCGTATCTGATGTTGTCGACCCACACATCGACAACCACAGAGCGCTCCGCAAACTCGGGCATCACGTAGTCCGGATGCCCGGCCGAAACGGCGGCAAGAGTGTGCATTATCTCCGGGGCACACGAATGCCCCATGGGGAGACGTGTCAACTCCCACCATGCGCCCTCCGCGTCGCAGAACCGGAAGAGCCGAGTTGCGCCTGGAGGAATGGCCACTGCGTAGAACCCCGTTCTGAAGTCCCGCGTCGTGCCACACTCCTCATGTACCGCGGTAAGGTACTTGGACACATGCCCCAATGGCACGTGCGCTTCGTAACCCTGGGCGTCGGCCACACGATTCCCATCGAACGACCACAAAATGAATCGCTGGCGCAACGCCCCGTCCTTCTCCTCGATGACGGTGAAGGGCACGTTTACCAGAGGGCCCGGACCAGGCGCTCGTCTGGCGATACCGTGTTTGGACAGCTCGCGCGCATGTCTAGGATCGAGTCGGGAAGGCGATCCCATTGACGGTAGAAGGTCGCCGGTTTCCGGTGAAAACGTCAGGCGCCACGTATCGTCAAAACGCTTGCGCGCCGCCGGTGTCATCCGATTCTTCAACTTCTCCACGTCCATACAGTCGATGGATGCTGCGTGAAGGGGAGCCTCCTTCTCTTCCTTCGTCCGAGGGAGCCGTGTCGAGCCGCCTCGTCTGGTGATCGAATGCCCGCCCGACTTCTCGAAGACATCCGACCGCAAGAAGCTGGTCACAGAAAGATCGTGACCTTCCCCGTCTCCAGGGCGCGTGCCATGTCGACGAGGCCACCGCCGTACCGAATCGTCATGTCGGATAGCGTCCCCGGGCCGCCCTTCTCCTCGTGCTTGCCCAGGCGATCGACGAGGTACGGCGAGATCGGTTCCCCGCGTGCCATCAGCGCGAAGAGGTGCGTCATCGCCCCTCTCTTGATCGAGTGGGCGGAGAACCCGTTCATCGTCGGGGTCCGGGCCCAGGTAGCGTCCAAGGTCGTTGCCGTCATCGCCGAGAGCTGCCGGAACGGCGCACAGACCTGATAGAGGGCCGCAATCTCGGCGGTCAGGTGCCCCTTCACGACAGTGAACCTCGACGCTCTGAAGGGGTTGCGGCGGCGGCCCTTTGGCGTCTGCATCCAGTCGACGATGACTTCCTCCGCCGTAACAAGCAGGAACTGGTGCGACGACAGCGACGCTACCTCCCCCCAACGGGCTGCCGCCTTCCAACACAGAAAAACCCCGAGCCTGATCGTGGCCGGCTGGCCCTCCGCCCACGAAAGGAGGGTCTGCTTCTTTACCGGGGTAGCTTGGCACAGGGGAACTGCCGCGCCCGTATTGCGCAGTGCCGAAGAGAGCACACGCAGGGGACTGTTGTCGAGGCCCATCGACCCAAATACCGCCGACAGGGACTTCGCATACGTGAGTAGCCCTTGGGGCCTCACGCCCGTAGCCGCCAGAAAGACACACGCGACATTCGCATCGATCAGGAGGCCGCGCTCCGACGTCCAGGCCTGGAGCCGCCGCCACAAGCCACGGCGCTCCTGGAGAGTGGTTTCGGCCCACATCGTCTGCGCGAGGGCAGCCAAGCGCGCTTCCGCTTGCGGCACCGTCACCAGCGCCTCGCCCGTACGGATCGTGCGCCCAGGTGTCCAACCCGTCAGAAGACTGTGGAGAAAAATTCAGTTTCAGAAGACCCGCCTCAACCCACCCGAATTCTCCTGTTGTAGGCTCGGGTGGTGTGCTCATCCTGCCATGCGCTTTGCTCCAGTTCCTACCGTATACTAAAGTAGTAGTAGTAGTAGTAGTAGTAGTAGTAGTAGTAGTAGTAGTAGTAGTAGTAGTAGTAGTAGTAGTAGTAGTAGTAGTAGTAGTAGTAGTAGTAGTAGTAGTAGTAGTAGTAGTAGTAGTAGTAGTAGTAGTAGTAGTAGTAGTAGTAGTAGTAGTAGTAGTAGTAGTAGTAGTAGTAGTAGTAGTAGTAGTAGTAGTAGTAGTAGTAGTAGTAGTAGTAGTAGTAGTAGTAGTAGTAGTAGTAGTAGTAGTAGTAGTAGTAGTAGTAGTAGTAGTAGTAGTAGTAGTAGTAGTAGTAGTAGTAGTAGTAGTAGTAGTAGTAGTAGTAGTAGTAGTAGTAGTAGTAGTAGTAGTAGTAGTAGTAGTAGTAGTAGTAGTAGTAGTAGTAGTAGTAGTAGTAGTAGTAGTAGTAGTAGTAGTAGTAGTAGTAGTAGTAGTAGTAGTAGTAGTAGTAGTAGTAGTAGTAGTAGTAGTAGTAGTAGTAGTAGTAGTAGTAGTAGTAGTAGTAGTAGTAGTAGTAGTAGTAGTAGTAGTAGTAGTAGTAGTAGTAGTAGTAGTAGTAGTAGTAGTAGTAGTAGTAGTAGTAGTAGTAGTAGTAGTAGTAGTAGTAGTAGTAGTAGTAGTAGTAGTAGTAGTAGTAGTAGTAGTAGTAGTAGTAGGAATTGTTGCTGGCTTCTTCTGGCATCATCGCACTCGTTCTGAGGCGGGATCTGCAGTCGTTGTCTGGCGTTTCTCTGGCCGCACACACACTCTCTCTCTCGGCCTGGGCTCTTTTTTCCGCTTGCTCGGATCTGTTTCGTAGTGGGTCTCTCCCACTTGACGGGATCGTCCCGTTTCGCCCTGGCCACTCCAATCGAAAGAGAACGGTGAAAAACCAGTCAGGATGGAACTCACATAAAGAACAAACGAAGGGGAAGAACACCGACCATGAGGCAAGCTATGATCGCCGCTGGGACGACGTCACGCGGGGGATGGAGGGTGGGAAAAAGAAAGAGGAAGGTGTGACTGACATTCTTTGATCCTGCTGGGTCTTTTAGTTTTGCCAGAGTGACTGTCTACTTGAAACCCCGCCTCCTCCCAAAACTCTTCTGGTGTTGGTTTGGGTGGGTGCTCATCCTGCCATGCGCTTTGCTCCAATTCCCACGGTAAACCACAGGAATTGTTGCTGGCTTCTTCTGGCATCATCGCACTCGTTCTGAGGCGGGATCTGCAGTCGTTGTCTGGCGTTTCTCTGGCCGCACACACACTCTCTCTCTCGGCCTGGGCTCTTTTTTCCGCTTGCTCGGATCTGTTTCGTAGTGGGTCTCTCCCACTTGACGGGATCGTCCCGTTTCGCCCTGGCCACTCCAATCGAAAGAGAACGGTGAAAAACCAGTCAGGATGGAACTCACATAAAGAACAAACGAAGGGGAAGAACACCGACCATGAGGCAAGCTATGATCGCCGCTGGGACGACGTCACGCCACCTGCCCCCCCGCGAGTAAAGAATGCCCTCACCGCAAGTAAAAGTCGCTGTCGATCCTCTTCCGAGGCGTCAGCAGCAAGGGCGACTCTTGAAGGGACATCGGCCGGGTTCTCCTTCGTGCTGATCCACGAGATGGACCAGGAACATTTCAAATCCCGTAGTCGAGTCAACGCGTGCACAACTGCGTCATTCAATGATTTGTTCAGCATGCAGTTCTTCTTTCGTGCCACCCCGACTACGGTAGTGTTGTCGACATGAACGTCGACTGCGCTACCTAATACTGACGGGGGTAGCGCATCCACGGCTCTCTTCAGAGCCAGTGCTTCTAGCGTGTTGATGTGGTGCCGAGCTTCCTGCTCGGTCCATGTGCCACCCAACACGGTCAGCTCTGCTGTCTGCCGGTCAACCAGGACAGCGCCCCACCCCAGCAAGGAAGCGTCCACGTAGACCGCGTACGGACGGTTCGTGGACGGACGCGTGAACCTTCTGTTCACATCGACAGAATCAACCCACGATCGCAAATCTCTCCGTACGGAGGCCGGCACAAGCACAGTCTCTGATTGGGTGCGGGTCCCCTTGTTGAGGCCGTTCGTTATCCGTCGCAAGAACTTGACGGCGAACCAGAACGAGCCGGGGAACGCGTTCACGACTGCGCTCGCATGGAGCAGGCGACCGCCGAGCGATTCTAAATCGCCGGCGGTGGGGCTAGACAAATCCACGGCCCGGATCTTTTCGATCAGACGAGCCGCAGGAGAGACGGTCTTCCGACCGTGGTCAAAAGTGACCCCTATAAAATCGTAGCCCGAGGAAGCGTCGTTGCTATCCTCGGGCTTCCAAGAAGCATGGACCCGTGCGGCCAGCCGATCAAGTTCCTCGGTCTGGCAGAGCACTGCGGCACGGGACCCACTTATACGAATGTTGTCCACCCAGGCATGGACTGTTACCCCGTCGGCCGTGAATTCAGGCCCAACGAAGTCTGGGTGACTTGCTAACGTTGCTGTTAGCGTGTGCATCAGCTCTGGTGCACACGAGTGTCCCATCGGCAGCCTATTTAGGACGTAGGCATTGCCTTGTTCATCGAGGAAACCGAAGTTCTTTCGAGCCTCCTCCGGGACTTCGACTTGATAAAAGCCACAACGCAAATCACGCGTTGTGGCGCACTCGGACTCGACTACGTCGAGATACCCGGAGACGTGGCCCAATGGTACCTGAGCCACGTAGCCTTGGCGGCTCAGCAAGTCGTTAGCCTCCTGCGTCCACAGAATGAACCGTTGGCGCAGGCGGCCCGCCTTGTCTTCCACAACCGTAAAAGGCACGTTGCGGAAAGTACCCGGCGTGTCGGAAGGCGACGCGATGCCAAGCCTGACGAGCTCAGACGCGTGGGAGTGCATGAGGTGACTCCTCCTCTGCTGGCCCTCGGAAGAGTTTCCTTCTTTCGCGCCACGAACGGGGGAAAACGTGGCGTTCCAGACCGAGTCAAATCTGACGCGTACGTCAGGTTTCATCCTGAGCCGGAGCGCCTCCGTGTCCATGGCCGGCACCGCCGCCACGTGGAGAGGTGCCTCCTTTTCCGCCTGCGACTGTGGAAGACGCGTGTTATGCGCACGTCGGGTAAAGCCGTGGACCCGACGGCCCACAACGTCGCTCAGCGGAGCCAGATCATCCCCTACGTGCGGCGGCAATGCTGCAAACCCAGAGGCGGGCACGGCTGGCGGAGCGGGTAACTCTTCGGCGGGCAGCAGATCTGCCACCCTGTACTCCGGAACGCTCTGAAGCGCGGAAGTCATGGGGAAAAACCCCCCTGGAGAAGGCGCTCCTCCTGCAAAGGCCGGCACATTCAAAGCATTCAGGGAAGAATTAAAAGGAGCGCCGGCCTCCCACATACCAAAAATAGAAGGGGCGAACCCCGTGACACCTAGCGGTGCCATCCCTGGTTGCACAGGGGTTGGCAGCGAAAAAGGGCCTAGCCCATCTACCACCCTGGGTGCCATCCCGAGGGCAGGACTCCACTCACCCACCGCGAAACTTCTCGCCCCCAAAAGGTCCTCTTCCGGGCCGGGTCGCAGCGTACCGTCTGAGCACGCTACGTGTTCCCCTGACGGGAAATCGCCAACCGGACCGGGTCGCTGCGCATCGGGGCATGAGTTGTCACACCCAACACCACCGCTGTGGCCGATGTCATGCGCCGCGTAACCGCAGGTCGTTGCGCCTGCGGGGCCTCGCGCTGCGTCGCTCTGCGAACCTGAATCCGCGCTGAGTCGCTGCGCTAAGGGTCCCCCTGCATTCGGGGAAGTGCGGGCTGTGGCACGGGTGTCAGACGAAGAGGCAGTGCCTCGCTGGTGTTCGTCAATGACCATTCCCGTGGGGTTGGTTGACTGGTTGTCGGTTGGTCGGGGAGGGAGGAGGGGAGCGTTCGTAAGGTCGGGCTGCCGCGGAGGCGTCACCGCTTCGCCCTGGTCGCGCTTGCGACGGCGCCGAACCGCGGGAGGGATACGCCTCCTCCGCCTGCGCGGCCTCTCCTCGGAAGGCGGTGCCCCGCTGACCGACTGGCGGCGCTCCCACCAGAGCCCAGCCGCCGCCCTGTCCAGCGCGTCCTCGCTCTCCAGCTGCAATTGCATCTGGAACTCCTTCCGCGAGAACCCCTCGCGGGCGCACACGAACTCGATGCGCAGTTCCCGCAGCAACAGCTCTCCCAACGACACGAACTGACGGCGACCACGCCACCCCTCGAGCGACTCTGCGACGTAGAGCCACTCCCGCAAGGGCTCGAACCGACTCTCCAACGCGCACACGCAGTCGGACCCGAACGCGTGCCCCGGAACAACATACTCGAGCTGGAGCTCGAGGATCACGTCCTCGGCGCGCTGACCGCACCCGAGGTCCCGCCACACATCGCTCGTCCTCCGGTCTCTCATCCCGACATCAGCGAAAAAAGAGAAAAGGGAAGCGTGTCGCGTGTTTTCTCGTGTCGTGGGTGTTCGTGTGCTTTACCGAAAAAGGAGGTAGAGAAAAAAGAAAGAGGAAGGTGTGACTGACATTCTTTGATCCTGCTGGGTCTTTTAGTTTTGCCAGAGTGACTGTCTACTTGAAACCCCGCCTCCTCCCAAAACTCTTCTGGTGTTGGTTTGGGTGGGTGCTCATCCTGCCATGCGCTTTGCTCCAATTCCCACGGTAAACCACAGTAGTAGTAGTAGTAGTAGTAGTAGTAGTAGTAGTAGTAGTAGTAGTAGTAGTAGTAGTAGTAGTAGTAGTAGTAGTAGTAGTAGTAGTAGTAGTAGTAGTAGTAGTAGTAGTAGTAGTAGTAGTAGTAGTAGTAGTAGTAGTAGTAGTAGTAGTAGTAGTAGTAGTAGTAGTAGTAGTAGTAGTAGTAGTAGTAGTAGTAGTAGTAGTAGTAGTAGTAGTAGTAGTAGTAGTAGTAGTAGTAGTAGTAGTAGTAGTAGTAGTAGTAGTAGTAGTAGTAGTAGTAGTAGTAGTAGTAGTAGTAGTAGTAGTAGTAGTAGTAGTAGTAGTAGTAGTAGTAGTAGTAGTAGTAGTAGTAGTAGGAATGGTCGCGGTATCTCCTTGCCTGCTGCTCGATACGTCGGGGATTCTGCTGGGTCTCTTCAAGATAACAACTCAAAACCATTTCAACTAACTCCAGGAAGGTCATGGCAACTCCACGCCTGCTACGTGTATCTTCAAGCTAAGATAAATCCATTTCAACTAATCCACTGATGCGCTATCTTCGAGGCCTGTCAAGAGGAAGGAAACATGCACTGAACCTAGCAACAGACTGACTTGCGAACGGGATGAAAGGAGTGGTCCAGACGTACCAACGCCGACCAAGACGATCACCCGGGGGCAAGGGTGGGTGGGAATTTGTTTAACGTTTTAACTAGCTAAGGTTGACCTCCTGTTGGAGTGGTTCACATTGGTTCCGAGCACTGACGGCAATTCAATGCGCCAATTCCCTCAGTAAACTGCAGGAATGGTCGCGGTATCTCCTTGCCTGCTGCTCGATACGTCGGGGATTCTGCTGGGTCTCTTCAAGATAACAACTCAAAACCATTTCAACTAACTCCAGGAAGGTCATGGCAACTCCACGCCTGCTACGTGTATCTTCAAGCTAAGATAAATCCATTTCAACTAATCCACTGATGCGCTATCTTCGAGGCCTGTCAAGAGGAAGGAAACATGCACTGAACCTAGCAACAGACTGACTTGCGAACGGGATGAAAGGAGTGGTCCAGACGTACCAACGCCGACCAAGACGATCACCTTCCTTCCACCCCGCCGCCAGTAAAGAATGCCACCACCGCCTGTGTGACGGAAGCAATAGACTTCGGAGTCAGCGACGTCAGGGGCACCCGCGATGGGAGATCTGCAGGGTTCCCTTCGCTCCGCACCCAGCGGACAGAGAGTGCGCAACCAAGGGTTCGCACCCTGGCAAGACCAGAAACCACCGCGTTGTTCAGGTCTGCGTCTCGCATGCTGAACCCTTTCCGCGCTACTCCCTGCACGGTGGTATTGTCCACCACAACATCGATCCGTCCACCGGCAAAGGCGTCCGGGATCGACATTGCCGAACGTTCGAAGGCCATGGCCTCTAGAACATTAATGTGCAGCCTCGATTCCTCGGCTGACCAGGGAGCCCCCAAGATGGTTATCTCCGCCGTACGAGAGTCCACGAGAACACCACCCCATCCCTTCTTGCTCGCATCAACGAACACTGTCAACGACGGTACAGGGAGCTTCGTCGGTATTGCCCGTGGCCTCATGACCGCGTCTATCCAACCTTGCAAAGATGAGCGTATGCATGGAGACAGGGAAACTTGTTCCGTCGGCATCCTCGTTCCTCGGTTCAACGAGTTCGTTACTCTGCGCATGAATTTCAGCGCAAACCAGAACGAGCCGGGGAAAATGCCCGCAATTGCAGATGCGTGGAGCAGCCTGCCCCCCAAGGCTTCGATATCACCGGCAGAAAGCGACGAAGCCTGGAGCTCGTACCGCGTCGTCATCAGCTTTCTGCAAAGCTTGCTGCTCAGCGAGACCTGCGAGACACTGTGTCGCCAGTCGACCCCGATGAATTCATAACGGGGTGCAGCCGTCCGGGAATCAGCGTCTTTCCATGTCAGCGAGCAGTCCACCGCCGTCTGGTCCAACCGCCGCGTCGCTGCAAGAACGCACTGCCTTGAGCCAGCGTAGCGAATGTTGTCGACCCAAACATGGACAACAACTTCACCCTCAACGAGCTCCGGCAACACGAAGTCGGGATGCCCGGCTGACACCGCTGCCAGCGTGTGCATGAGCTCGGGCGCACATGCATGGCCCATCGGGAGACGGTTCAACTCCCACCAGCTGCCGTCGTCCGTTGTGAAACGGAACAAGTGTCGAACGGCTTTCGGGATCTCTATTGCGTAGAATCCCGTGCGGAAGTCACGAGTAGTCCCGCACTCTTCATGTACTGCGCCCAAGTAGTGGGACACGTGAGCCAACGGAACGGACGCAACATAACCGGCGGCTTCAGCCGCACGGTTTCCGTCGAGGGTCCAAAGAATGAACCGTTGCCGAAGAGAACCGTCTTTCTCCTCAAGAACCGTGAACGGCACCGAGGCCCAGGGGCCCGGGCCTGCTGCCCTCGCGGCAATTTGTTTAACGTTTTAACTAGCTAAGGTTGACCTCCTGTTGGAGTGGTTCACATTGGTTCCGAGCACTGACGGCAATTCAATGCGCCAATTCCCTCAGTAAACTGCAGTAGTAGTAGTAGTAGTAGTAGTAGTAGTAGTAGTAGTAGTAGTAGTAGTAGTAGTAGTAGTAGTAGTAGTAGTAGTAGTAGTAGTAGTAGTAGTAGTAGTAGTAGTAGTAGTAGTAGTAGTAGTAGTAGTAGTAGTAGTAGTAGTAGTAGTAGTAGTAGTAGTAGTAGTAGTAGTAGGAATTGGAGCTGGCGTCTTCTGGCCTCTCGCACTGGCTTGGCTTCCTGGGGCTTGTGCTGACCCCTTCCTCCGGTCGGCTCGTGCAACTCCATCTGAAAACAAAGGGTGAAACCAAAGCGGATACTTACAAACAAACGAAGGGGAAGAACACCGACCATGAGGCAAGCTATGATCGCCGCTGGGACGACGTCACGCGGGGGATGGAGGGTGGGAAAAAGAATCGGGAAGGTGTGACTGACATTCTTTGATCCTGTTGGTTCAGGCTTGTTCAGGAGTGCTACCATTTACCGGGATATTACTAGTCGTCGAAGCCAGCCCCACCCCGAATTCTTCTGGTGTCGATTCGAGGTGGTCGTGCTCGTCTAGCCATGCGTCTTGCTCCAGTTCCCTCAGTAAACTGCAATAGTAGTAGTAGTAGTAGTAGTAGTAGTAGTAGTAGTAGTAGTAGTAGTAGTAGTAGTAGTAGTAGTATGAACTTGACATGCAGCAACAATCTGTGACGATAGACAAGTAGTATGTGTCGTCTGTCGAAGCAGCCGGAGGCAGCAGGCGCAGGGGGCAGGTCTTGCTTTACTTTTCTCTTCTTCAAGGTGACCCGCCTCCGGCATCCCGACTGTCCAATCACTGTCGCAAAAGGTTTGTGCCTATAGTGATGAGGTGGTTGACCAGGCCCCCACGAAGCCTTATACACAACACGGCTACAACACGAGGATGCAGCCCTGCTTAGGTGCACTCAGCCGTCACAGGCCATTGGTTGCTAAGCAGCACTTCATTCCGCGTCGCGTCAAGTACATGATGCTGGCGGTTGGGGGATCGGCGACCGAAGGCGCGGTCAACAGTGTATGTCAACCTCGTGAAGGCCCCCTCATGACACCTAACATTCGATTTTCTGGTACAAGAGAAGAAATGTAAAAATGGGTGTTTGCCTGGGACGTTTCGTGTTGTTAATAAGTTGCCGGATATAAATGTGTGTTGGACCGGAAATATGTTGGAGCGGACAAAAGTTGGACCGCGCGACGACAAACCAGTTGGACCATTTTGTCCGGTCCAACATATTTCCGCCCGGGCACGTTTCCACTTAGGCGAGGTTGGGCCGAGGGGCATCAGGTGAATAAGAAATGTCCCTTGCCAAATGGGTAGTCAAGCGCGAGAGATGCGAAGCACTCGAACAAGCCGTGGCGGGAAGCGGCGCGGTGACAAAGAAGCAGGCGTTGGCGATCCAAGCAGAAGTGCGCGACAAGAACAAGGCAAAGGATGAAGCACTTCGCCACGGCAAGAAGGGGTGGAGTGGTGCGAAACCGACAAGGAAAATATCGTGAGCTGAAGGGCGTACGGCTTGAACGGTGCCATCAGGCAATGGTCAGAGGACGGGAACGAGAGACCGCTGTCCAAAGGAAGCGCGAAGCGGTTTTATGACGAATTCTGTCAAACTCGATGACGGGAAGGCAGTGGCGGGAAAAAGGGGCCGTCCGGCCCTGTTGTCAGAAGACGAGGAAAAGCAGCTGTTCGGGCTGCTTACTGTTGCCCGGGTGACTGGCGCTGTGACTACGTCCTTCGTCAGCAACTCAGCACGAGGAATAGTGAAGGCGTCTGCTGAACCGGAGCGTTTAGAAGACTGTCGGTAGACTGGGCTCATAACTTTTCCTTCACTGTCAGCCAACCTTGATCCACCTCGTTTACACTCTGCATTTTTTGCGTTTGCTCTACCAAAGCAATGGGCCCTCGGCACGACAACCACAACCGATCGCGATCAAACATCCTTCCGCTTGTGATTACCTACCACAGGGCCATGGCTACCAATGGCTGGACCATGGGCAGGGTGCGTCGTTGCGAGTGACACGGCGGGTTACGCAGTGCCGCGCAGTGTTCTAGAACACCGGCGGGCTCATGCGCGACTATCAAACTACGGAGGTGGAGCGAGTGTTGTTCAGTGGCCAGCCGCGAGATTTCACTAAGTACACAGGACCCCCCGAAAGAAGTTGGACCGGACAACAGTTGGACCGCGAGAGCCCAAAATAGGTGAGTTGGACCGTTTTGTCCGGTCCAACTTATTTCTGTTTACGGTATATTTCGAGACTGGAGGTCCTATGAACATGCAATGTGAATAGCCTCTATTCGAGCCAACCCGGCTTTAATGCGTGAAAAAGTGTTTTGTTTTTGGACTAGATAATAGTGCGGAGCTAACTTTTTTCCCCCCTGGCAAAATGCATAGGGGTGGCAGAGTGAGCGGGCGTCGGCCTTAGCCCCGGGTTCGAACCCCGCTCATCACACTTTTCCGGTCGAAGATTGTTTTCGAGGATAGTTGCGTTTCGGGGTTTAATGTGCCCGATAATAGCGTTTTTTGCGGAGTTTCTCAGTATCTCGCGGTATGTGGGCCCCGCTTTGGACCCCGGAAACGGAGTCGGGGGGGTCTACTGGCGCCGAACTTGCCATCACAGGCCAAACTTGCGCTACCACACGCCGCCGAACTCAGCATCTCCAGAAGTTCTGGCAGAACCCAAGCTTTGCTTTGCCCGAACTTTGCTTCGCCCGAACTTGCTTCACCAGAACTTTGCTTCGCCCGAACTTAGCATCACTCGAACTTAGCGTCGTCCGAACTGAGCTTCACCAGAATCGCCCGAACTTTGCTTCGCCCGAACTTAGCATCGGCCCGAACGTTGCTTCACCAGAACTTAGCATCGCCCGAACTTTGCTTTGCTTCGCCCGTACTTAGCATGCCCGAACTTAGCATCACTCGAACTTAGCGTCGTCCGAACTGAGCTTCACCAGAACTTAGCATCGCCCGAACTTTAACTGCTGCCTCCAGTCTCGCCCCGCGCCGGTCTTTAGCCGAGCGCACGTACTAAGGTCTGAGCTTTCTTCATTCTTAAAAATGAATAGTGCACAAATGGTGTCAGCCGAAACTGGTGGAGCTTCGACCCCCAAAAACCAAGACGCATACCACGGTTGGAAGCGCGGTCAGCCAGCGTGAGGAAAGTGGGTGGTGAGGTTATGGAGGGAGGAACGGAGATGAGCTCCAGGTTGTGGCCTCCAAGCGTGGGCGACGAGGTCTGGGTGGCCGCGTCAATGGAGACGTTCGCGGTAGTGGCGGGTGGGGGTGCCGGCTTCGCAGGCTCGGCCGCCTTCTGCGCCTGGGACCGCGCCAGCTTGGCGATGTTCGCCATCATGGCAGCGGACCTCTGGGCGCCGGCCTTCTCGTCACTCGCTTTCTGGAGCCTGTCCGCTTTGCTCTGCAGTACGGCCACGTCGGCTTCTAGCTCCTGGATTCGGGCCCGCGCCGTGACCAGTTCCTGCTCCGATGCCGCTTCTCTCGAGCGAATCGCTTGCGTGTCGTTGCGAAGGTGCGTGGCCCAGTTGCTGGCTTGGTCCAATATTTGCTGCCGGCTGTCTTTCATCACACTTGCGACCAGCTCTTCAAGCCTGTCCCGGTGCCCTCGCAGGTGGATGGGCTGCGTGAGTCCTTCGACGACTTCGGTTATCTTGGCCAAGTTGTCGGCCACGTGTTCGTGGATTGCGGACCAGAACACAATGCTCATGCAGCAGGCCTCCTCGCACGGGGTCGGCGGCTGAGCAGTATCCGTTTGCTGGTGGTGGAACTCGGCACCTGACACGGCTGTGAAACGGCATGATCGCTTCAACTTCTTGATGGCAGTGTCATCCCCAAGCTTCTGCACCGAGTGCTTGAGCATGTCTTTCTTCCTGGCGGGTGTTTTATTGGTGTTCGTCCACGCGTGCTTCATTGGCAATGCGAGCAGAGAATGACTGCGGAAGGCAAGATAAAGTAAAAGAGGATCCCTGACGCTGGCAACGTTCCTAAATAATGTTTTACAAGGGCGTTAAGAGTGCAGGCTGTATAGTTCCCCCACACACCGCATGTGGCCACGGTTCGAGTCAGGCCACAACCCGCCCGCCCGCTGCCGCCATCATCCCAAGCACAGGCAGGAGGCCGTCGCATGCCTGTGCAAAACCCGAAGTCGGCTTCATGTATCCGACGGGTACTCAGAGAAAGAAGAACATCTAGCTGCTAGATCGTATCAGCCAGACAAGCACGTGTGGTTCCACCCGGTGTTCCGGCCTGACCAGTGCACGTCACCTAGACAGCTCGCACCAGCCAACCTGACCCGGATGACCTGGTGACCCTTGTCCAAGTTCTCCAACAACAATTTCCACCCTTCAGTGTTCCCTGGCGCCGGCTGCCGCTTCACGATCCGTTCGGCCGCACGTCACAGTCACGTGGCACAGTGCTTCGTAGAAGTGCAGTGTCAGAGCAGCAGCGCAACTGCGCTGGTGGGACGGAGTCTGTTAACACCCCCCAGATTCCTAAAAAGAGGTCAGGAAAACAACTCTGGTTGATGTGCTAGAAAAAAAAAGAACTGGAATCAAACCTCTTCCGATCCGCTTCACGCGCGCTGTTCGACCCGCCAGTCGTCTTGCTGCTGTCATGGCAGCCGAAAGCTTTTTGCTCAAAGATTTCGAGCACCGCCATCGTCTCAACAGCGGTCGCCTGCGACTGCTTCTGGGCGGTCCTCACTTTGCGCAGCCGCGCCACGAGGGTGGAGACGTCTGCTTTCAGCTTCGCGGCCTGCTCGGCTTGGCTTCTTACCTTTTCTTCGTGCTGCCGCCGGAGGCTCGCCATGTCCGTGTCTTCGAGGACCTTTTTCAGGTTTTCGGAGAGCTGCCCGACCTCGTAACAGGCCGGGTTGCCGTCGAGAGAGAGGTCCTTCAACGCGCCGACTTCCATGTGCAAGCGAGAGATTTCTTGCTGCAGGAGGACGGTGGCGCCCTCGCGGTCGATGGTGTCCCATTCCTCCTTTTTGCGGAGGAGGGCCAGCCGGTCCTGCAGCACGCTGTTCAGCGTCGTCAGCCGGTTGTTGTCCGCCGCGACCATCCCCTGCTTGCCCAGCCCTTCAGAGGCCTCGGTGTACTTGCTCGCGAGGTCGCGGGCAACGCCCGTCAGAAGCGCGATGTCCTTCTCTTTTTCGGCGAGGATCTGCTGCAGCAGGCTCTCGTCCTCCGCCGCGGAGAGGGAGCCACTCAAGCTCGCCCGGCCGGGTGGCGGCGACCGGGCCGCGGGGAGGCTGGCCGTCAGCTTCGAAAACGACATCAGCCGGTTCGACAGCCGCGGGGACGTGCCGAGCACCGGAGACATCGGGTCGTCGGCCTCCAAGTCATGGCCGTCGAGAACAGGCCCAAGCAGCCCCCGCACTTTGTCGTAGTTGGAGTGCAGCTCCGTAAGGCCACCGCCGGCGACTTGAGTGTATGGCATGAGCAGGTACCTACGGGGTTCATGGGGTTTAGAACTGGTGTTCGCTTGCGTATCCGGCATTTGTAGCCTTCTGATGGCCTCTTGTCGAACGAGGTACTTTATAAAAGAATTGGATGGGGTTTAAAGGTGGGTGGGATGTAGTTCTGAGGTTAAGTGCGGGTTTTGGTATGAGGGAGAAGAAATGCTCGACACAGCTGCCAGACAAAGAACCGAAGGGATCCCAAGTGCTGTAGCTACCGCACCACGTGTCGAACGGACGTGAGATCATTGTCCGGCTCTCATCAGCCCGCAAGCCCCCTCAGCGGACGTTCACACGGGTGAACGTCCGCTTCGTGGTCGTACCTCCACTCGAACCGACACCACCACCAGGAGATGGAAAGGTGGTTTGAGGCAGGTCGCTTGAGGCTTCAATTTTCATCCACCCTGTGCTCTCGTTTGATTGTTAGACCCCAGGCAGAGCTTCATTCCGCTGCCATTGTTTTACTGCCGGCAGAGGTTTTCCGATATAAGGGAACAAAATTTCAAGTGTTGGGATATAAGGAAATTACACCTTAAAAATTACATAAAACAAAGGCCTGTAAAACAGAGGCGCGCCACACACACCTGCACCGTGCGAGACACACAGACACCCAACCCCGAGACAACGAATGAATCTCTAGTCCCTTTCGAGGTAAGATCAGGAAAGACGAAGAGGCAAAGGGGAACAGACCAATTGGACACTCAGCGAGGTTGAGGGAGCGTGACCGTACAGCAAGGCAGCCCACAGAGAGCCTGCACCTGCTATTATCTTACCCTGCAGCGCAGGTACGACTCCAGCTGTTCATCCAGCCACCAAGACTGGAAGCAGCAACTAAGCCGTCAGGAACTTTCGAAAGCCACCGCCGAAAGGGCCAGCATCGCGTTCATACCGTAACAGTGGTGAAAGGTGACAAAAAGTATGTACGCACCGAAGGCCGCACCTGAGAGGGAAATAGACATCTTTCTTTTGCGTTCTACCTTCATTTAAAGCGTACTGCCATCATGAGCATCAAAACCCACTTCCCTTCGCTCTGCACCCCGTGAAAGCATCAAGGAAAAGAAGCGCACACAGAGGGGTGCCGTACCGTCTGCGTCGAGAAAACGGCCGTGTGTTCCAAACCTATACCGTGTGGTATGCACCATACCGTGGGCCTGCGCCGCTGAAAAAAACTAATTAATTAGTCCACAAAGAGTGGCGCCGAAAGTGATAATTAACGATTTATAAATTAGCGGCCGATAAATTATAAACCACGCATACTATTGGCCTATAAATTAGAAGCTAGACGGTAGCCACCATGTGTGAGAGAATAGGCTATCCCAGGAGGTCACTCCACCAGACCCATATCGCCAGTAAGGAAGTCCGGACCGCCAGTGACGTGTCCGAGATGTTCTTCTCGGTGAGAGACTCAACCGGCACCCGCGATGGCAGATCAGCGGGATTGCCGGCGCTCTTCACCCAGCGCACTCCTAACGCAACTTGGAGTGTTGTGTTGTGCTACAAACACAACAAAGCACTCACTATCGCATCGTTCAGTGCCTGCAATCGCAGACACGCGCCCTTTCGAGCCACTCCCTTCACGGACGTATTGTCCACGATCACCGTCGCGGTACGTCGGCGGGATCGCCTTCACGGACCTCTCGAACGCCAGAGCTTCGAGCTCATTGATGCAGGCGCTTTTCCGCCCTGTTCCAGCGAGCACCAACAACCACCATGTTGTTTGTGCCTACATCAACGAGCACTCCTCCCCATCCGTCCAAACTGGCGTCCACAAACACTGCCAACTCTGGAGTTCGTGCGGCTACCGGCACGGTACGCCGGCGCACGGCCCGCCGAAGCCAAACCAGGAGAGACCGTCGAATGCCGTCGGACAACCCAACCATCTCGTCAGCACCTCTCTCGCCGCGGTTGAGGGCATTCGTCAGCCGCCGAAAGAACTTCAAGACGAAATAGAACTCGCCTACGAACACGCCTGCAATTGCCGATGCAGCTAGGGACTCTAACTCAGCGGCGGACATCGAACCAGCCTCGACACCCTGCTCGGCACGCCGCAAGCGTGACCTCATCTTCCCAGAGGCACCGACCGTCCGGTCAAGTGCTGGAAGCAAAGGGCGGCAAACCCGAAAATGACTCCGATCAGTGTACTGTGAATGCCAGTACCCACTCTCGGGGCCTCCCGAGGGGGGTCAGGGAGACTATGGGGGCTACACATGCACGTTTGAACAAGAGATTGTGAGAGAGCCTAACTACTTCAAAGTACCACCAGCTAAATCAAACGAGGAACAAAGATGCGGGAAACAGAGCAGTTGGTCGCTCGTATTGGCTTCACTGGCACCGAACTGGAGAGACTCGCGTTTACCGCCGGGGAGATTCTGACAGCTGTATCGCGTGAGCCTGGCTGAGGTACCCAAAGGACCCCCTTGTGGCCCCCCCACAAATGCCCCATACGGGGCGCCAAAGTGGATTAGGCGACAAAGTGGATTGGCGACAAAGTGGATTATAATCCACTTTGTCGTAATCCAGTTATATAGAATCCACTTTGTCGTTTTCCCTAAATTAATTAATGAAGAAACTGTCTTATACGTCCGAGAAAGCTTCGTGATTGTGGAAAGTTTAATGCAACCTGTTTTATGTCCGACATAGTTTCAAAATTGTCATATGTGTCCGACATAGTTTCAAAAGTTGTCTTATATATCCGACATAGTTTCAGAAGTTGTCTTTTGTGTCCGACATAATTTCAGAGTTGTCTGACCGTGTCCGACACAGTTTCCGAGCATGTCCAACATAGTTTCAGAGTTGTCGTATATGTCCGAAATAGTTTTAAAAGTTGTCCCCCCACAAATGCCCCATACGGGGCGCCAAAGTGGATTAGGCGACAAAGTGGATTGGCGACAAAGTGCACTTTGTCGTAATCCAGTTATATAGAATCCACTTTGTCGTTTTCCCTAAATTAATTAATGAAGAAACTGTCTTATATGTCCGAGAAAGCTTCGTGATTGTGGAAAGTTTAATGCAACCTGTTATATGTCCGACATAGTTTCAAAATTGTCATATGTGTCCGACATAGTTTCAAAAGTTGTCTTATATATCCGACATAGTTTCAGAAGTTGTCTTTTGTGTCCGACATAATTTCAGAGTTGTCTGACCGTGTCCGACACAGTTTCTGAGCATGTCCAACATAGTTTCAGAGTTGTCGTATATGTCCGAAATAGTTTTAAAAGTTGTCTTGCATGTCCGACATAGTTTCAAAGGTTGTCTTATATGTTGTCGTATATACTTTTAGGTTACTCGCCATCTGTCCTTCTGGCAGAACAAACGAACACAGTCATGACCCTCACCACCTTCTGAAGACTCCAGCTATCCTATCACTTTGCTTACGCACGCCCTGAACCACGTACCTTCTGAGCCTGCTTTTGAACCACACTACCACAAAAGTTGAGTTCGAGTATCGAATCGAGAATGAGTTTTTACGTTGACACGTGGGCGACTGGATGGCAAAATAGCCATGCGCAAACAAACCCCCAAACACCCCCCACGGCCGACCTGAGTACCCTTGTCACTGGTCACAGGCAGGGGTGGCCTCTGTATCTGTTCTGCAGTGAAAAATGGATCTACTCGTTACAGTGGACGAGCTTCCATTTGAGAACGAGGAAGACGCCAGGATTATGGCCTACACCGCCCAGCACAAAGAGGAAGTGAATGGACTGGTTTTCGCAATGAAGCACAGCCAGAACGCACGGGGACGAAGCTCTGGTGCGGCCAGTGGGACAGGTTGTGGTGTCAGCTGCGTGAAGCCATAGCAAGAGCGGGGGTGAAACTTTCACCGACCGCACCTAAGAACGGGTCCTTCTACAGCTGCTTAACAGCAGCTAACTTTTGTCTATTTCTTTCAGTTCCGAGAGAAAGCTAACCCCCATGCCCTCTTGCAGAAGAATCTATTCGCGCAGCCCCTGAGTGCGGATATTGTGCAAAGATTTGAAGGCAGATGGGCGGAAGCGATTGTTCAGAATAGGGTTGGCACACCCCCGGATGCCATGACTCTGCTGCTGATGGCGTGCGCGTTCAAGGTTCAACTCGCCGTCTTCACATGCAAGATTGGTACAAGGGGGAACGTTCAGTGGGAAGCTGACGAACACAGTGCCACCAGGAAGCACGGTCACATCCATCCCTCTTCTTAATGACCAGGGGCAGTACTGGTTGGTGACGACGAGACCCACTCGCCTGCTGCGGGGCGTCAAGCAGAATCATCGCTCTGTCGTACAGTTGGCCATGTAGTCGTAGATGCGGAACCGAAACCACATTGACCCCCTCAGACAGAAATCACCCAGTGTCTAGTAAAGCTGAATCAGTTTTCCCCGTCTCCTAATGCTCGGATGCCGATGCCGAAAAGCGATTTCCAGCCCTCATCGTTTTTACTGCTTTTTGGTGATGTGTCCACATTTTTCCACGGTCCGCGACCCCTCGTTTAGAGACGCCAGTCAAGTGAGGCGTCACCCCCAGAGCCTGCGCGAAAAGGTCTGGTAATCACCCCCATTCTTCAACCTCATTGATGTCCTGAAGAACCTTCAACGATGCCCGTTCTTCTCGAACAGCTCGAATCCTGGCGGTGTCGGGTACTGGTCACGAAACCCTCCAGTCAACTGCGTCGGGCGGAGCAAGGCGGCTGCAAATGAAATAGTGGCGGACGAGAAGGTGCTTGCTACGCTGTTCTCCGAGAACTATGCCGTGGACGTGTAAGACAACTTCTGAAACTATTTCGGACATATAAGACAACTAATGAAACTATGTCGAACATGCTCAGAAACAATGTCGGACATGTAAGACAACTTCTGAAACTTTGTCAAACATGCAAGACAACTTTGAAATCATGTCAGACACCTACGACAACTTTTGAAACTGTGTTGGACATATAAGACAACTTTTGAAACTATGTCGGACATGTAGTCGCAAAACTATGTCGGACATATAAGACAACTTTTGAAACTTTGTCGAACATCCAAAACTATGTCGGACATATAAGACAACTTTGAAAACTTTGTCGGACATATAAGACCACTTTTGAAACTATGTCGGACATGTACGACATTTCACTCTCAATTAATTAGTCCACAAAGGGGTGCCGAAAATAATAATTGGGGGTATTTCCCTTCGAGCCATCAAAACAAATTTAATTCCTTAACAGCCAGCAAAAACAAATTTATTTCCCTTCGAGCCAGCAAAACAAATTTAATTCCCTAACAGCCAGCAAAACAAATTTAATTTCCTAACAGCCAGCAAAACAAATTTAATTCCCTTATAATAATTAACGATTTATAAATTAGCGGCCGATAAGTTATAAACCACGCTTATTATGGGCCTATAAATTAGAAGCTAGACGGTATTTACGTTCGGTGCCTTCTCGTGCCGTCAGCATACTGTCAAGAAAAGGGCTGCGCAGTTTTGTTTTGAACAAACAGAGACGTTCGCTTCCTGCAGCCAAGAGGCACAGGAAAGAAAGTGAAGGAGACACCTTAGCGTTTTGAGGTGCATCAGGAGGGGTTTGCGGAAGAAGTGGTCGAAGCCCATGGCGAGGCATTCCTGGACGCGATCGGTTCCGGCGAGGAGCGCAGCGATCGGGACGGAGGCGCCCAGGCGGTCCTGCTGAACGTAAGCGACGAGATCCCGCTGTGCGTAGTTCTGAATCGCGTAGTCCACGAGTATTATGTTCGGAGGATGCGGCAGGTTCTGGAACAGCTGGAAGGCGCTGCGGCCTGTACCTGCGGTGATCACGCGGAAGCCAACACGCGAGAGCACCGCAACGTGGGCTGCGCTCGCGAGGCTAGCTGGCGCCACGTACAACACGAGCGGTCGTTGCACCTTCTTGACCTTGCACGACAGCCGGTCGAAGCTGACCGCCTGCCCCGGCCCCAGGCGGTGGAAGTACATAAGGTTGCTCCACAGCACATTGTGCCTCCCGGCGCCCGCGCGATACCGGGACTCCAGCTGCTTGCGCCGGGCCGCATCAACTGCCTCGAGTGCTTCTTCTACGTGAAACCGGGAGGGTTGCCCGTTACTGCCAACGGGAAGGCTTGCCGTGTAGTGCTCGACGTCTCGAAGCCACGAGCTTCTCCGGCGCCGTGCGGGGAGGCTCGCTTCGCGCGCAGGCCCAGCCCATCCCATGCTTTTTTGACGCGGCATTCTCGATCATTCGCAGGGGCAGCATGTTTCGTGCATCGGGGCCACCTCCCCCTCCCCATAGGTTTCCTGTATTAAAAGAGTGCACAGGACGCTGATCAGGGGGTCTCTCCCCTGCAGGATTCCCTATATATACATATGGTACGATGCCAAAAGGGGGGGGGGGGGGGGGGTTGGGCAGATGTTTTCTGGCACAGTAAGATACTGGACGAGTGGGGTATAGGACCTACGGCCCCCCAAAAACCATGTTTGCGAGCCGATTTCGAGCTCAAATGCTCTCGGCGAGCCTTCTTTTGAGCACAAAACGCGGTTTTTCTGGATTTCGATGTCCCTTGATTGATTCTGATGAAGGAAGGAAAAGAGCAGCGGAATACCGTCGAGTTGGCTACCGCTTCGTGCCGCGACTTGCTGACTTTGCTACAGGTTTCCTGCCAGTGGTTCTTGCTCTCTTAGCCTCTTTTTGGTCTTTCGCAGCCAGCTCGTCGAAAACCTGTTTCTTCTTGAGCCGCTTTTTATGGAGCCTTCCTTTCAGACCTTCGCTTGAGCTAGATGACGAGCACTCACTCCTGCTACTCAGTACGTCACACTCACTATCTGAGTTGCACAGCGGCAGCTTGTCCGAGACCTTTGGCGTGAACGTGAAGGCCACAGGGCGGGTTTTCGCTCGAAGTTTGCACCCCGGTTCACCACTGAAGTCATGAACTGTCACATTGCCAAGGCTGTCTTTCTCATATGACCCGATGACCATGACGTTCCCTATCTTTCTGACGTTGAAAGTGGCGGTTTGTGAACGGATACGAACTTGAACTGCCGCTGTGCAAGCAATCCTTTCTATCACTCCTTTGACATCGTTCAACGTTTGCACGGCGTTCTTGCGGGATGCCATGTCGAGTGCCCGGCTAACAGAGCCGAAGTGCTGGTCACGGTCGTTCTTGCCGTGCCCGGCCTCAAAGAAGTTTATCGAAGCCGTCGACTGAGAAGGCCCGAATCTGGCGTGAGTTATCCGGTTCATTTCCTGAAACTATATATATGAGACGATGCCAAAACCCCCCCCCCCTAATAAAAAAAAAATTGATGTCACCCCATACTGGCCCCGAAACCCCACTTGTGTGGCCCAAAACGGTTCCCAAACGGTTTTTGGCGGGCTGAGTCGAGGTAAAGGGGTCTCTGAAGGCCCACGAATAGGCCCAGGTGGGCCCAGGTGGGCCCCGGAGCGGGCACTCAGCGCGAGGGGGAGAGCCCCCCAAAATGGGGTCATTTTCGGGCCTCGCCACTACTCAAGCTAGTCAAACACTTTCTGGCCTCCAGCGGGAAACCCAGACTTCAAAACGACAAGATCGGCTGTGTTCAGCCGTAGATAGCCACCAGCGGGTCCTCTTGAAGCCGAAGAGTGCTCTCGGGGGTCACAGTTAGCCCCATGTGTGCAGCGCCAGCAGTGGGCAGGCACACGCTTAGAATGTGTGGTATGCAAGTGCACCCTGCCTAGAATCCGGCTTCACCCGCTTTTGAGAACACAGTGCTTACAAGGAAAACGCAGAATATAAGGTGGAAAAATGCAAAAGAACCAAGATGAGGACTCCCCCGCCAACGCCAATCTCGGCAGCCTTTCCCCGGTTCTTTCAGAGATTGTCACCCACGACCATTCCAACAGCCCTGTACCGGGCACGTGCCCAGTCCAAACCGCTCACGATGCGTCGCCGGCTCGCCTCGTCGTCAAGGCTGTTGAAGGCTTCTGAAAGCCTACCAGAAAGGCGCTTCCAGATGTCAACGTTCTCCTCCTCTGTCATTAGGGCGAGAAAGAAACCGATCAGGTCCTCACCAGAGACCTTTTCGCAAAAGGTCCTGCTGGCTACGAGTCGTCTCTGCATGGACTGACCACGTCTCGTTTCCTCATGAAACGGCGACAACTTCTGCATTGCTCTCACCGATGACTCCACGAACTCCAGACCCGTGATCTTTGGCATTTTCCCTCTCTTAGTTTCCGTTTTCCTGGGTCAACCTGTATTCTTAATTCGTATTGCTGGTAAAGCCGGATTCTAGGCAGGGTGCACCTGCTGCACCCACTCTATTTACAAGGTGTGCCTGCCCACCGCAGGCGCTGCAGGCGGGGTGGCCAAGTAGGGCTATCTGAGACCCCTGAGAACACTCTTCGGCTTCAAGAGGACCCGCTGGTGGCTATCTACAGCGGAACACAGCCGATCTTGTCGTTGTGTAGTCTGGGTTTCCCGCTGGAGGCCAGAAGGTGTTTGACTAGCTTGAGAAGTGGCGAGGCTTTGAAAATGACCCCATTTTGGGGGCACCCCCCCTCGCACTGAGTGCCCGCTCCGGGGCCCACCTGGGCCTATTCGTGGGCCTTCAGAGACCCCTTTACCTCGACTCAGCCCGCCAAAAACCGTTTGGGAACCGTTTTGGGCCACACAAGTGGGGTTTCGGGGCCAGTATGGGGTGACATCAAATTTTTTTTTATTAGTGCAAAGGGGGGGTTTGGCATCGTACCATATATAAACCCCCCCCTCGCATAATGTTAAATAGCTCGTATTATTAAATAGCTCGTATTATTAAATATAGCGCGTATTATTAACTATAGCGCGTATTATTAAATATAGCTCGTATTATTAAATAGCTCGTATTATTAAATAGCGCATTTTTGGCGTTGCCGCCCGTCAGGGTTGGCGTCGTACTGGTGCATGGTCGTCGGCGCGCCCGCCCGTGTCATCGTTTCTGCATAGCTATTTCGGCCGTCTCGAGGGCCACGATGGAACCGGCATCCGATCCTGCACATTGGACACCGAGCTCTCCCAGTTGTTAATCCATCTCAGCCTCGTTCGGCAGCTCAGTAGGCGGTGCACCAGCCATTTTCTTTTTGTTGCCTGGTGACATAATGTGTTTTGTTGTTGGTCTCCGCCCTTCTCCAGATTTGGACCTGTATCGGCTTTTACGTCTTCACTGTTCAGCGATTTCTGCACTTTTGGGGCCCACCGGTCAGTGTCACATGCTCCTTCTCTCCGGCCTCAAACTATGGTGCATATGGGTGTTCCTCAATGTGAGCGTATTATTAAATATACTCGTTTAAATTGCCTCCTTGGAGAGAGTCACTCGGAGCCGTTGTTCCTTCTCCATCCGCCAATTTAACATCCGTTTAATTCATGTCACACCAATCAAAGGATCATTCACGGTTAGCTCTCCTTAGCTGGCTTGCTGGTACCTTGGGAACGAGCTGACCGGCGAAGTTGGCTGCCCGGCGGCTGCCTCAGTTGGGGAGATCGGTCCTCCTGGCTACCGAATCAGTCAGCCAAGACTCCAGCTCAACTGGCGAAGGCCCGAGTTGGCTTCAATCTAACACAACTGGCTGCGGCGGGCCGGCTCACGATGCCTGGCTGCTCGCATTCGCCTCGCGGGACTCTGGGATTTTCCCTCCGCCGGTCAAGCTCAGCAAGCCAGGGAGACTAACCTTGATCCACTGCGGGGGAGTGGGGAGAGAGGGAAGGGTGGGACGCAGGGAGCTTCATACGAACCCCGAGGAGGACCGACCTACGAGGGCGCGGCGTAGCAGTGAGCTAGGCTCACCGGGTTGTAAAACCGGACCGCCTCCACGCAATACGGATCGCGCGTGAGCTTCTTTCCGTACAACCTCACCATGTCCTCCGACGCCCAGTCCCCCAGCTCGCAAACCTGCATCACCCCCGTCCCCGCCTTCAGCAGCGTGCAGCAACCACCCTGGCGCTGTGTGTCGTGTACGCGAGCCTGCTCCCTGGACTCCTCCCGGCTGACATCCCGTTAATGTCGGCGAAGAGACCCCGCCTTGTCCTTGTACCGCAGAGTGCCTCCCTGAATGAGCGGTACCCGCAGTTGGGGCACAGGAGCTGACTTGACCCGGCCAAGCGCTTCAGGAGGGTGGACACCTCGACTGGGAGCGGATGGAGGACGGTGCTCCCTCCGGCGGGTCGGAAAGCGTAGGCGGAGGCACCAAGTTTATGGCCTCGAACGTCAAGGATCTCATGCATTCCCTTTTGCCCTTCGCCATGCGCCACTCGACCCTGAGCCTTCCTCCATTCAGAGTGACGTCCTCCGCCCGGATCACCCGCATACTCGAAGTTCTGAGTAGCGTAATAAATTCGCCCAGAATCTGCAGGGCAGCGCCGCAGTCGCCCGTGGTCCGGATGGCATCAAAGATCGCCCTGAACTCCTTCACGCCCAGCGGCTCCGCCTGCTGTGGGTCCGGCGACTCCTTCCCGAGGACGGCCATCATCCTACCCACGATATTCAGCGGGTCATCAAGAACACACCCCGCGGCTTTGTTCTCCGCCAGCACGGACGCTATGATGCTCTGGGGCGCCCTATAAGCTGCACCGTCGTCGCCCATCAGCAGCAGGTGACCGCCGAACTCCTCCAACATCTCTACCGTGGTTGGGTAGGGCTCAACGCCCATGCTACCACACCACGACACGTACCCGGCCGTGTTCGAGTCGTATGTGGCCTTCGAGCGGGCCACCTCGGCCGAGTTCCGACCGAGGGGCCTCTTAAGCGCTGCCCTCTGCGGAGTCCATCTCCTTGCTCGCTGACCAGGCGGAGACCGGGGCGGTGTGTCCTTGACACCGTCCCCGCCTGGGGCGGGACCCCGTTCGCGGGGCCCCGCTCCTAGCTCTGCCACCATGCTGCGAAAGCGCTTGTCGACTTCCTCGGCCGGCCGCGGCTCGGGAAGCGCCCAGCACGGCAACACACGGAAGGAGGTCAGGGACATGCCCTCTGGCAGCTCCGCGACCAGAGCCTCCCACTCGGGGTCCGTGAAACCCGTCCTCATGCCGTCTAACCGTGCAACATCCCATGTCATTATTTTCTTCGGGTGGGCGGGCGGGAGAAACAAATGACTGATCCGGTTTGGTGGAGATCCGCGCTCCTGCCGGGGCTTTGCTCGGGATTAGCTGAATTAAACACCTATTAAATTGCCTCCTTGGAGAGAGTCACTCGGAGCCGTTGTTCCTTCTCCATCCGCCAATTTAACATCCGTTTAATTCATGTCACACCAATCAAAGGATCATTCACGGTTAGCTCTCCTTAGCTGGCTTGCTGGTACCTTGGGAACGAGCTGACCGGCGAAGTTGGCTGCCCGGCGGCTGCCTCAGTTGGGGAGATCGGTCCTCCTGGCTACCGAATCAGTCAGCCAAGACTCCAGCTCAACTGGCGAAGGCCCGAGTTGGCTTCAATCTAACACAACTGGCTGCGGCGGGCCGGCTCACGATGCCTGGCTGCTCGCATTCGCCTCGCGGGACTCTGGGATTTTCCCAATGGCTCTATCCCAATGGACCGACGCAAAAGAGAAGAGAAGCCAAAGATCAGCGCGCAAGAATCAGCCGCCTACGGCACGGATGTGCACTGGAGGGTACCCGGGACCAAGAAATCTGCCACCGCCTCATCAATCGTCTGAAGGCTAGGCACCCGCCTAACCGGGCACCGCCCACGGAACACTGGCCAAGGACTGGGCGAGGCGGCTTGGAAGGTCCGCGATGTTCATCTCGCTTGAAACTCTCTCAAACCATACGCGAGCCTTCGCCCTGGCAATGCCTTGCCACAACCTGTGGACAGGGGCAAGCAGCATCCCAGCCCTGGACTGACCCTGGACAACGCCCGTCATCTCTTTGAACCACAGACCGAACGCCACCGACACGGCTGCGAACTCCAAAGCGTGAATCGGCAGCCCGGACGCCCTGGCAGGAACCGGGCAAGAGTAGTACTCGACAGACGACACCACGCCGTCCGTAAGAACAACAAGGACGGCGCCCAGCCCCTTTGGGCAGGCATCCGTGAACAGGACGCACTTGGTCCCCGTATCCGGACTCACCGAGGGGAACCGACTTTTCAAAGACACGGACCTCACTCCTCAGGACGTCAACCCACCACCGGAGCGATACGCAAAGCTCGCGACCCAGCTTGAAGTCCCGGTACGTGGACGACGCATTGGCGCGCCTGAATCGAGATTGGAGAGGTACCCTACCCACCTTCGCCCCGCCCCCCCCCCGAGATTGGAGAGGTGTCACATGCTCCTTCTCTCCGGCCCGATTACGCTCGATTACACTCGATCAACATTTGGGTGAATTGGGGGGGTACTGCAGTAATTGATTAAAGGCGTGACACTCAGCCAATCTTGATAGGCCGGTTCAACGGGCCCACTAACGCACCTTCTTCCGGGGCTAAAAAGGTGCTGATGACAGGATATTGAAATTGGAATAAAAACAAGAATATTAGTCTGAAAAAATGACCGCGACAGGCAGTGTAGCTGGAGACCAGGAAGTTCGGGCTGACTCACGGAAGCAGGTTGTCGAGTGCGTATCTCGCATTAGCTCGTCTTCTTGTTGCGTTAGTATAGTCCTTTGACAGAGCCTCTCATCTCACCTTTAAAACACGGCTGAGTCACGCATGCTCTTGACAGACGCTAGCGTCCGACATTTCGCACGCGCGTCGCAGTCGTTGGGTGGTATTGACAAGGGGTTTCATCGGACACTCGGATGAGCTTCGTTACTTCACTGGAGGCCCGCTTGGCTGCCTTCGAGTTGCGTTTCCGCGTTGGTGTTGTTGCTTCGCTTTTGGACTCCTTCTTCGACTTCGCACGGTCCCAACGTCCTGGTCTGCCCTTGGTGCACGTCTTGCGCTCAGTCTGCGCAGTTCGTCTCTCCTGCTTGACTTCGTGATTCCATCGAGCCTGCTTGCGCTCCCATCCCGACGGGTAATGCGTCTGCGGTCGAAAACTGCCATTCAGTGTTGCAGCTTTGCGGAGCCCAGCCTGCGGTACGGCTCGCACCTTGTCGCCGGCCTACTTCGCCGTCTGCTCTCGTGCGGCGGCTTCGTAGGCGCGCATCACAGCTTCAAACGCCTGCTGGTTTGCTATTTGTGGTCTCTTGTTGAGTCCGGCCATGTTCCCGCCTCCGAGAGACGTCAGGACGTTGACTTGCATCTCAAGCGCCGGGTGAATCGGCGTCTGCACGATACTCGTCAGCCGTCGCATCGCGCTCTTCATCGCGTACGATTTCGCGGTCGCCGAGTCCCGATACTCGGCTGTCGCTCGTCTCTGAACCTCATCCATCGCGTGATTCGATAGAGCATCGGCGTCTTCTTGTTGCGTCAGTGGGGAGTCATTTGCATGCAAATGAGTACCACACTATCTCGCAATAGCTCGCATATATTAAATTTAGCGCAGTTAGTACTTGAGCCTTTAGGCATTCCGTGCGGGCCAGTTCCAGGCGATAGGGTGTTCGCCGAGCGCTCGGTAGGCACCTTGTCCTCGGTGACATGGAGTTTCTGCTCCGGCTTGGGGGTGGTGACTTCGTCATTGCCGGGGATGCAGGAGAGCTTCCGGGGAGCAAAGATATCCTCTGCCTGACGTTCTCGTACCTGGACACGATGGAGCAGAGATGGAGGATGCGGCTTGTGTTTGCAGCACTTGTGCGGCAGAAGGATCCAGCAACGACAACCAAGTATCTCCAGTACGTGCTGGATTACTTTCAGAAGCTGCAAGAGTCGCTCCTTGCCTTGGGGTTCGATCTCCCTGGCGATGCACTGCTCCCAAGGATGAAAAAGGTGGTTACAGACAGAGGCCTCTTCACGACGGCTAGTGAGTGTACGCCTGTGGGGCCGTTGACGAGGTCATCATGGAGCCCGTGCATCGCCTGCACCTTGCTGACAAAGCCGTCCAAAAATGTCTGGCTACCGACCTTCCTTTCAAGGAAGGTCGGTCGCCAGACAAGGACCTTTGCGATCACTTAGCGCTTCTTCATCATTCATCATCCCGTCTTGCTAGGCTGCTCACAGTCGCTCGAAGATCTTTCTGTCCCTTTTCGCCACCAACCCGCCTGCAGTCCCCGTTGGAACGCAGTGCTGTCGCTGGGTTTCGACTCCGGGCGTAATTAGGTAGGGCGCAGGTAGGGCAGGGGGTAAAAGACTTTCCCGACGTGGTCGGTAACAACAAGGAAGCCCTGTCAACAGCTGCTGCCATATGTTGTAGGCTGCAAAGAGGGTGCGGGGGTTGTTTCTCTCACGTGGCACTCTTTTTCCGAGGGGTTTTGTATTGTTGTCAGGGTGCACCATGTTCGCAGTGACGTGGCAAGTTGCCGGGGGTGCTGATGATAGACTCTTCGTGCAAGCTTTCGCAAAGACGAACAAGTAGCAAATGAGAAACAATACCCCAGTCGGGTGCATTCTTTTTTAGACAGGTTCTTTCTTAGTTTAAGGCACGGTTTCCTTTTATTGGTTGAGAGAGAGAGAGGCCAAATGAAGAAGGCACGCGCATCTCCCACCTAACTGCTACAGTAACTGAAGCAATGAAAGACGAAGACCTTTTTCTTGTCGAATGACACGACGACTCAGATACTCCTTCTGAAAGATTCGTGCACACACGAAGAAACTAACTCTGCACACGTATATAAGTTGCTATAAATGATTACTCATATTGCACGGAAAAGCAAATAATAAACGAAACGTAATTGGTGCGTTTGACAGGTCTGCGCTGCCAGTAACTGCCAGTAACAGCCAGTAGACTGCCATGGTACAGTGGGATTTCTGAAAAAAAAAAACATTTTGTGTACATAACAACTTTTTGGTCCAGAACCCGAATTTTTTGCCCACACTCAAACACCACCACATGATACTTTGAAGTTTTATTTGAGGTGCCAAACCCATTTTCTGGACATTTTTGCGATTATTTTTGACTTGAATGTCAAATGTTTCCCGTAACAGGTGGACTACGAATCGCCTCCCTTCCCCCGCACAGTGTGGTAGCGCGTTTGGCGTGGCGCGGCGCGGCGCGTTTGGCGCACCCTGTAGCCCCAAGGAAATTTAGGTTCCCACGTGGGCAAAAGTGTGCCTCGGCGGAATTGATACCCAGTGTGGGTCATTTTTCAACGGGCACAAACAGTGGCAAAGTGTGGTGATATTTCCCCGCTGGTCTACGTAGCAAATATTTTCGGTGTAATGCCCTTATATCCCACTCAAAACAAATTTGTGCCCTTATATCCCACTTCAAACAAATTTTGTGCCCTTATATCCCAAACTGGGATATAAGGGCACAAATTTGTTTTGACAAATTTGAATCGAGGAAAATGCTGGAAAACTTGCCGAGGAGGGGCTTGAACCCCCGACCACTCACCTTGAAACCCAAGGGTGGTTGGCTCGACCATCCGGATACCTACGGCGAAAAAAAAAAACTTTTCGTCCAGCCGGACGCTGGACTCCTGTTGCTGTTGCTATTGCCACTGCATGCGTCCACGCTGACATTGGCAGTGACATGGAGACATCACGTGTCGCGAGTTGACGCCCACGCCTGGCACGGCGAGCCAAAGCCGAAATCGAACCCGAACCCAGAAGTTCTGAGGAGTGATGGTGGCAGAACCGAACCCGAAACCGAACCTCAACCCGAAACCGAACCAGTGCCCGATAGCCTCGGATAGGAAACCAAACTCGGAACTGAACCCAGATTACAAGACAGATGGCCAGAACCGCGGAGGACGGTGGGCTTACAACCCAAGGTGGCGACACAGTCGGACACTGTTGCCGACAGACGGAATCTGCAGCTCACGCAAGAATGGCTGATTCCTTCCTAAAGTCATCAACTGTCGTTGTGCCCACGCCTGCACCGCAACTGGTTGCACACACACCGGTTGCACGACGGTGGACACAGCTTCCTTCACTGCAGGCTTCACTGCGTAAGTGAAATCAGCTGTGACTGTGGCTGACTCGCAGCCGCGTGACAGCGGCGCCTTCCCGCCACTGAGCCAGTAGTCCCGGTCCTGCTGCTGTTCCTTGCTGCAGCTGCTGCTCCATTGTCCAGAGGTAACTCTCTCCACTCCAGGCACTCGGAGTCGGACAGCTATAGCGATACCCTGTGTTCTGGTCCCCGAATCTGGAGGTGAATCCTGCAGACGTGCGGTGGGTGTGCAGTTTACGGCTGCCGCGACACTGTCCGGTCACTCAGTGACTGACACTGTGACAGTCACAGTGTGACACAGCCTCAACAAGGACAGTGGAGAATGACCGTGGTCACTGGTATGTCAGGCCAAGAAACGGATCATGAGTCTGATGAGATCAGTTGTCTCGCCTGACTCTCGGCTGTAGCATCTGGCCAGCTACTACAGTTCTGTCACCGCGAATAGCCCCGAACGTCAGCGTGGCACGCCGTGACACGCCGCACGGTCAGACGGTGCAGCCAGGCACCTGGCTCTGATGCGGTTCTCTTGAGTACTTGCTTGAGCCTCCCAAGTTGAGGCACCCGATCGGGGATCGAGTGTGGCCGCGGTGGCCAGCTTGAAGTTGTGAAACGGTGCAACCAGTCGCTCTGAGGCACCCAGAACGTCTTGAGACGTCTCGGGTGGGGCACTGAAGCCAGCTTTATGCCTATGGACAAGGAAACACCAAAAACGAATGGAACGGGCTGGACTGGGTCAAAAATTTTGGTCAAATTTTAGGGGTCCAAATTTTTGGGGTCGAAAATTTTGGTCCAAATCTTTGGTCGAAATTCTTGGGGTCCAATTTTTGGGGTCGAAATTTTGGGTCCAAAAATTTTGGTCGAAATTTTTGGTCGAAATTTTGGGTCCAAATTTTTGGTCAAAATTTTTGGGGTCCAATTTTTGGGGTCGAAATTTTGGGTCCAAAAATTTTGGTCGAATTTTTTGGGGTCCAAATTTTTGGTCCAATTTTTTGGCATCGAAATTTTTGGTCGAGATTTTTGGTCGAATTTTTTGGGTCCAGATTTTTGGTCAAAATCTAGTTGGGCAAAATGTTGGGGCAAAATTTGGTCAAAAATTTTGCCCTCGAATTTTTGGACGTTGTGGCCGAGTCAAAGCACGCACGCCACCGGCACCACAGGTGTCCGGTTCGGTTCCCTCAAAAGACTTTTTACACGACCAAACAAATTTTGTGCCCTTATATCCCACTGCAAACAAATTTTGTGCCCTTATATCCCAGATTGGGATATAAGGGCACAAAATTTGTTTGAAGTGGGATATAAGGGCACAAAATTTGTTTGAAGTGGGATATAAGGGCACAAATTTGTTTGGGGTGGGATATAAGGGAAATTTACCAAATATTTTCCGACGACTTTTTGCTCGCTCTTTTCTCGGATGAAGAGAACGGTGCCAAATAGACCCGGAAACGTAGGCGGATTATTGTGGTTCGTCGGCATTTCATTGCCGCAGGGTACATTACACCCGCATTGCACCCGTCAAAACCGGTCCAAAAAGGCTGCTTGCAGGGATCGATCCCCTGGAAAAAGCGTTGGTTTTCACTGGCTCTGGAAGGACAGGGGGTGTGGGAAGGCACCAGAATAGGTTGACACCCTCTGAGAACAGGTTCTCTGGAAGATTTCGTCATCGATCTTCTCACCGGACCAAAAACTTGTCGGAACGCACGCCGGGATCGCCGAGAAAATGGACGAATGATGATGAGAAGTTGTCAATTCCTGGTGAAAACACTAAGGGCGCGCCAATCGCGCCAAACGCGCCATACAGGGTTTTCTGGCGCGGCCTGGTGCGGCGCAGGAGCCACACTGCCCTGCACGCGGAAGGGAGTGAGCCGTTCTAATACCCGACATCTCCACGGCGTCAGATGTTGACTGTCTCCGGAGCGTCGTTCATCGGGTTGCCGCCGGAAGTTGATACGAGCCTGTGCAGTACTGCCCGCCCGATGAGGAGGTAGCAAGTGTGACGAGATCTGGCACTTGGACCGTCTGTTTTGGAAGGGATGCGCGGGAAGATGAAGAAGGTTCTCCAAATCGCTACTCATCCAAACGTGCGGGACGAGCTCATGCGACAAACAGCGTTGGGGCCAATGGACCCCTCGGAGGACGCCCGAGCAAAGCTCGATGGCCTCAGTTAGGCCATGTGGCGTGCGAACCTGTGTTGTCGCCCCACGGTATGGACTAATGATAGCACTCCGGAGCGAATCCGGTACACCGTAGGCTCCGAAGTGCTTCAGCTCCTTGACAAACTCGAGTTGTATTTCCTTAATAGACTGACATCGCCCCACTCTGTTTCACATTTCACGTCAGTTTTGTGTTCAGTCATGCATTTCTTGCTTTGCAGACACTGGTAACTCCTAGCCATTCTTCGCAGTACCGCAGATGTCCAGCGTTTTAGTTGTTTGCCCTTGTTCCCCGTCGCTTGCTTTCTTCTGCGCGACTTGTTTGTTGACGAAGACGGCGCAAACAAGTAGACCGTTGAGGCAGCAGACCGTGGAGACTATGACCTTTTCGCACCGCCGGACATCCAGAGCTCTATGCAGTACATTTTGAGCACATCGCTACTGAACGTCCATTTAATTCTCCTTCGGTGCGGTTGCCTTCGGAGCCGTAGCGCCGCTCCGGTGTGCGAATTAGACTCATGTTGAATGCGCTGTTTTACGAGACGCACTTCGGCTACGTTCCTTGGCCGGACTGCTGACGCTACGGGATCCTCGGTTGTGCTCCTTAGCTGGATTGCTTGCTCGATGGGTTGAGCTGGGCACTGCGCGGTGCTGTGGGGTGAGGTGCGGACTGGAACGGTCTCTCCTCCCGTTTACGCTGGCCACACGCGCGGAAGCGCAGCTGGTAAAACAAAGTCCAGCTTGCGAGCTCCTTTTCCACCACACCTTGCTCAAGGACACGCCTCCGCGAACCGCCGCGAATCCCAGCATCGTTTCGATACTGTGGGAGCTTTTCCTGAAGCTGCTGGGAAGATTCGGGAGTGCCACCGCTTGCTGCTTCGTCGGGTACTTTTTTAAACCTTTCTTTGTTCCATTATGCAACAAGAATTGCGGAATACATCACACTCGCCACGGTCATCTTTTCTGGCAACTCGGTGTCCATAGGGCTGAAGCAAGCCGGCTGATCACGCTACGAACTTGGCCAACATCCAGCTTGTCGGATGGTCCAACGCCCAACTTCACAAAGATACACGAAAAGCGGGTACATGACGGTCTGGAAGGTTGCCCCGAGGAGGCGTGAACTTCCCAAGCCATTGCAACTCTGAAAGAGGTTGTCGAGAACTTCGTCAAGATGGTGACGAAGACTGGTGGATGATGATGAGTGCAAGACAGATGGTACCTTCAGCGAAATGTGCGCCTGTTTTTCGAGGAGCGCTTTTTTCAGAGCCTTTTGCGCGGGCAGACGCTACCACGAGGGAAAAAAAAACGAGAGTATTTGTTGCCCTCTTCCCTTCCAACCTCAGAAACCCCGAACCCTGGAGAAAACGTTGCCGAACAAAAATGAAAAAATCTGGGTGGAGGTCAAATTTTGCGAAGTACACCCAGCGTTTAAATCACGTACACCCCTGTTCTGCGCTGCCAGTAACTGCCAGTAACTGCCAGTAACTGCCAGTAACCGCCAGGTAGACTGCCATGGTACATGAGCTAAAATCAAACGCACCAGTAATATGAAGAAAGAAGAAGAAAGAAAAAGGCCACTCCTGGTCCAGGAACGTGACGGTCAACCACACAGTTTGCAAAGCTTGAGTCGGAGGCAGCACAGAGCTACAACCCCGTCCGCTCTGCCCTGCGGCTGACCGTCTCGACGAGCGCGAGCGCCAAGCCCCAAGGTGCGCCACGCCTTGATGCTTTAGTTTGGGAAATCGGTAGCCACTTGACCCGTAGCCCCGTGGCTCTGCAGTACCGCCGAACACGTGAAGCTTGGCTCCCGTGTAGCAGGCTTTCCCTGGTACCTGGCACCAGTAATATGAAGTAAATAATAAGCGAACTGAACAAGCGGCTATTAAAGTGTCATTTGCTAAACGCACCCCATGGCGTGTAGAATCCAACTTGTTTTTCTGCTGGGAAATGTGTCAGCGGGAAGGTAAAATAAACAAGCAAATAGGGCGACTCATTGTGCAGGTCGACCCATTAAGCTGCATAATGAGTAAACTCTTTTTTTTCCGGCTGGCAAACTTTTCTTCCCTCTTGCCTGTATCTCAAAGGGAAATAAGATCCCTTTTTCCCCCTGCAGGGAGAATAAGGGACTTTTTCTCCCTGCAACTCAAGATGCTGGCTAAGTACAAAAACTGGTGCCAAAAAAAGTCAAGCCCACACCTAAATCTGTATTCAGGAAACTACACAAGAAATAACGGCAAAACAATGCCGAAATGAGTGCGAAGCGAGTCCCCAGATTCCTTCTCAGAGCTGCTGCCAGACATGGGCAAGGAGCGGTACACGTCGGGTGGCCAACAGCTTCCTCAAGTGGCATCAGAAGGTTCAAGAATGGTAAGATATCCCGATTCCTTACCGAGACGGACTTGATGGGGTACTTCAAACACACAAACGACGGGTTCGCGGCCATTACATTGTAGAAGCGCCTGTCAATGCTGAACAGCTGCCTTGCCTCCTCGTGGAACATTCACATGTGCAACAAATTGCCGAAGACCCCCATCCTGCTGAAGAAGTGCCAATCTGGCCAGAAGCAAAAGCAGCAACTACATTTCATACTGAGTCGACATGAATGCACGGAAAGCAAACCCGTGACGAGGTTTAAGACTAAATGAACGCGAGAATTTGAGGTTAGCCCTGATTATTCGATTCCTGGTATGCCTGATCTCGCACCTACTTTCCGATACCATGCTCAATTATAGCTCTCTCTCTCTCCCCCTCACTCACTTTTCACTCACTCACTCACACGCACACTCACACGAAACCGAAGCAACCCTGCAGTCTTGTACAAAAGCAGAAGATGGGGGGGAAAAAAGGAAGAAGCTCAATAAGACCGGAGGAAACAGAAAGAAAGGGACGTGCTTTGTCGCGGGTTTTTCTTGGAGCGCTGGACAAGGAGCCTTCGAATAGGTTCGGGACCTTGGTTCCTAAAAAGAATGCTGCTAGCACCCTGTGAATGCCTTCACGGTTTTACTTTTCATGTTTCCGCTCGTTCCGGTGTTATGGCGCACAAGTCATACATGTAACCCCCGACAAATTTGTCGGGGAAAATCGGGGGAAATCGGGGGAAATCGGGGGGAATCGGGGGCTAAAAACCCCCCGATTTTTAAAATCGGGGGAATCGGGGGGGTTTCACTGTAATGCACTGGCTGGGAAAAAGTGTTTTTTCGGCCCATTGGCATGACTACCAATTGAAAGGCTGAGAAAGAAAATAGAATTTCTGAGAAATGGCGAACGAACGGAAAAAAGAAATGTTAGCCGAGGCACGTCTTGTGCGACCCGGTCAGCTTTAACGCCTGCGCTTCCTTGACAACTGCCGGGGTTGGCATTCGGACTGCTTTTAGTTGCGCGGGCTTTCGGTTCGACGCTGCGCTGCTTCCGCTTGTCGTGTCTTCGATAGACACCAGCTTCTTCTCTCTCTTATTTTCTGCAGGGCCGTCCTGCTGCCTTCCGAGGTGGTAAGCAGCATGCGGAGTTTTGTTCAGCCAACGGCTTTCTGCTGAAGAACAAGGAAATCCGGGACGGGCTAAACAGGCGGCGGCTACGATGAAGATGTTGGTATCTTCTACAGCTAGTGCACAGCTGTCCGATCGAAGTTCGACTTTGGCGCATTGGCCAGCCATGCATACCCAGAACCCTGAAAAGGGCCTATCATCTTCATCAGTCTTCGATTCCTTCACCCAGCAATGGTCCTCCTTGAGCGAACCAGACGGTGCCTCTATCGAGGCAATGTGTGCTCTGTTTGCCGCGAGCTTCGCCGGTCGGTCAGAAGAGGTGTCCGGGCAGTTTGTGCAGTGGGCCGGCAGTGCTACGCTGACAAGCACCCGCGGTACAGCCCACGACTATTGGGCATCCTACACGGGGGAGCATCCGGCACTGCAGTGCTTCGCTAAAATGTGTCTCAAGCTTTCACCGACCGACACACACGTGGATTCGGCCTTCAGTACACGAACATACTCGGAGAGAATAAAAGACGCCGCCGGTTGAAGCCGGAGATCATCGCAATGCGCGGCACTGATGCGATGTCGCAGGTGGGATTCGCGAAGATGGTTGAGTGCCATGCGTCATCTTCAGAGGAGTCGGACTTGGTGAGTAGGTGTCATGGCCCGTGAGAAATAGCCGGAGAAAAATTATTCTGAGAGTATCCCAGTTTCGAAACACGTCGAATAGTTATTTAATGCGATGTATGCACTTGGTTTCCCATCTCTTTGCCTTGCAGACAGGTAGAGTCCAGCTATACATACCCCCGATTTTCCCCGATTTCCCCCGATTTTCCCCCGATTTTCCACCCATTTCCCCCGATTTCCTTACCGAGTTTCCCCCGATTCCCCCAATTTCCCCCCGATTTCTGCTGAGCCATCAGACCCCCGATTTTCCCCGACAAATTTGTCGGGGGTTACATGTATGACAGGTGAAATCAACTTTCCGGTCGAGCCGGGTGTCAAACATAGGACGAACCTCTCATGCAACAAGAGTGTCTGCAAGATGAGACTAGAGGCATCGGTTCATTCTGTCAAAAATACCACTGCAACGAGAGTCCAAATCTTAAAGAAGGAAATGTGGTGGCCCACACGAAACACAGGAAAATCTGGGTTTAGTGCCGGGCGCAAGTGTTCAACAACCCACCTTGTAGTTGGATTAGCTCTTCCTTTAGCCTCCGGAAAAAGACACAGGGCGGCCCCTTGAGTATTTGCCAGGTGTGAGTGTGCCTGCCTTGGTCTCTTGAACAGGAAGCTAACAGGTATCCCGCCTAACCGGCACACGTGGCAGACCTCAGAGGGTCCACCTGCCCCACACGAGGCACGCGCCCAAGACGCAGGACTACTGTAGCTCCATCTTTGCACCTCCCTCAATCACGACACTACAGCCGAGGGGGCTTCTTACGTAATTAGGAAGACATGTTCCCGCCCCCGGCGTGTACGCGTGGTTTTTCCTTCAGGAGACACTGCCGAAGCAGCTGTACCACATCCTGTTCCCCCCCTCACTCCCTGAGTGGTGTGGGGAGTCGGCGTCTCAACCTGTCATTTCACTTCTTGGTCCACGACTGCTGCCTCTTGGCGGTGGCGAGACATTAGCACCTGAGTTTCGCCAGGTCGCAAGCCTCTACAATCCGCTACCCAGCATCTTAAGTCGTGGGATTCCCCCCTGTTTATCAACGGAGGGGGGCCGGGAAACCCAACTTTTACAATCGGAAGCCATCCACTCCGACACTAGGCAGGCCGTTCTAATTGTGTAGGTCTTGCACACGCCAAAGAGATACATCGGGAGACGCAGGGTTTGTTGGTGGTTGTGCAAAAGTGGTTCGCTTATGCAGAACCATAATTAAGAAAATAGTTTGACCCCGGGGGTGTGGAATGCTGCCGTGCATTTGCGTCAATCCACCGAGGGCAGGCAAAGAACACGATGTGTGATCCGGTCGTACCCTCAGTGCCATCACCATCCATCTTCGGCACCGGTAAGTGATTCATTGTCGTATGCCGACTTCTGTGGCCACTGTCCTGCTGTCAAGACAAATCGACACCCTTTGTTGGATCTGATGAGCGATCGAGGACACCTTAAGTCACGCCCAGGTTCATCCCACGTGGCAGGTGCTGGGCAGCATACCGAGTTAAAACATGAAGCCGGCTCGGCGACCTTGGAAGGCGGACCCCTACAGCCATTTCTGAGTTCAGCTCGTTTGTCCGACTCATGATGGAGATCATAGTTTACTGCTTCGGGTAGCTGAGTAGGGAAACGTACTTGGAATGGTAAGTGCGCAACACCCTCATCTGCTCGTGTGTGCGGAGACAACAGATTTTCTTCAGCACGGAACCTGAGTGTCTGCAGACAGCACAGCAATGTGAGTCTGGTTCACCAGGTGTTCGTAGCCCATCACAGCAAGGAGCGCCCACGTTACGAGAGCTTGGGCAGATCCCAGCCTCTACAACAGTGTCTGAGCAATCAGTTAAAAAAACTCAGGACGCGGTGCTACTGCGACTCACTGGAACGCACCGGTCTGGCTTCGTTTACGGGGCTCAAATGGGCAAGGGGTTGCCGTATGGTTGCAGGGCCAAAGAGAAGAGCTGAGGGGTGGGGAAGGGTCAGTACGCAAGGCAAGCCGAGAAGCAAGGTTCTGGGCGCGTGTTAACTTTTCTTGAGTTGTTTGCTGTGTGTACACAGTAAAGGATCGGGTTATTCGTCATCGTAAAAGGTCGCTCCAGCACCGGGCTCAAAGCAAGCTGTAGAGGGCTCAGGGAGCACCAAGAGTGGCGGTGAACAGCGTTGGCTGCTCCGAACACCCGCAACTTCCGTCCAAAGCGGACGGTCTAGCCATTGATATTCGACGAAAACGGGCCGTGCCGAGCGGTGTCGATTTCTCCCCTTTTTTGTGTCTAACAAATGTCAAGAACAAGATCGATGGCAGCGTACTATCCTCACTCCCGTTAGATGAACAAAACAGGTTTGAAGGAAGTGCGCACAAACAAAGGAAGCGCCAGATCCGTTTTTGTGTGGGCAAGGCTTTGTCGCTCCCGTTCCCGAAAAAGAGACTCCGCAGAGGTGCTTTTCCTTCAAAGAAGCCGGTGGGTGCGTGCAGTGCGAGGGGTAAGCGCCACCATCGGTTGTGTGCACGAACAACCCCAGGACTAGGAAAAAACGCGGGTGTTCTTCTGTTGACGATCCGTCATTGAAATCTGAAAGAAAGCAAGAAGAAATGTGAACGGGTTTTTGCCTACAGGCTTTTCGTGTTATTCTGCAGAAAACATTGTGACAGTACAATAAAAAAGGTACCCAAGACGGTAAACCCGTATTCGAATGTAGAGGGAACAAAGTTCATCGCCAGAGGTTCTCTCCCATCCCAAACCCCTTGTTTCCACCAGTATGCATGTCGGGACTACTCGGTGAGCAACAACCATGCCTTAGGAAGGTGAACTGCGAGACCAACAGGGTTGGGCGTGTCAATACAAATGTGACTGCCTGATCTCGGGAACCAACGAGCTTGGGTGGCAACTTTTCATTCACAAAAGTGGGAAACTGGGGGTTCTTTAACCAACCTCACTGAACGTTGTGTTCTTTAGTTGACACTCCTGGCGCAGCAGTTCGTTCAGCGAAACTGTGATCGCACAGCCGTCGCAGTGTTTCGTTGAACGCCGCATGCTCTGCGCCGGTATTGGTTGCTCGTTCTTAGATGAACTGAATTCTCGCTTTCACTTCATCAATCACGTGTCGAATATCTTCTTCACTGTTCTGCCAACCTATACTTGAAGGCAGATCTGCGTATCTCCCACTGTTTGTTGCCGCTGCGCCTGTCCCTGACACGGCTCCGTTTGCCCGTTGTTCCGGGGAACTCAGCTGAATACTGCTGCCAGTGGTGTTCGAACAGTTCGTCCCTCGCTACCTGGGTACGGGGCAGTGGGCAGTATGCAATCGTGCTTCGTTAAGTACATGCTCATTTATCAGCCCCAAAAGCATTCACATTGCAAGCGTTTGCTCCCGCCTCAACCGCGGGGAATGTTACTTGGGAAAAGAGGCAACGTTATCGTCGGTGCAAATTACCGTCAACCGGTTCACTCTTCTCTGGCAAGGCTGTCGCTCTCTTTCTGCGCTGAGTGATATTCCCGGAGCTGCGCTCGCCGCAGTCCTGGGAAACAGTGGCCATCGATCAGGTAGAGGAAAGGCGCGTTGCAACCCCGGATTCGAATGCAGAGGGGAACCTGCGGCAGTGAAGTAACCGAGGCCGTCACAAACGCCCAAGACTATGACGCACCAGCAGGTGGCAGAAACGGGCACGGGCAGCCGGATCAAAGGTGAGACAAGAGGCGCCGAAACCCTGCGTCAGTACACTAGTGCTTGAAATTGGGGGTGAGGGGTAGGTAAAGGAAAAAGCAGAGTTGACGCTCACTCAGCAACGCTCCTGGACCGCTTCTTGCTCAGGGTCCCGGCTTATAGGATGGCGACTTTCCTGGTCGAAAGAGACCTCCGGTGACTTCCCTCGATCCTGAGACGGCATCGTTTGCAGCAGTGGACTACGACGGTAGCTGATCATCTTGGATCCCCACGCTCTCATTATTGATTAATGAAGACATTCTTGTTGAATGCTTCGCAAAAGTTCTTCTTCGTACGATCTAAGAATTTTATCTCTGACCAGATCCCATCAGGCTTGGACGATGACCGTGTCATTCCCCAGCGTCGTCGCCAGCTCGGACAGAACTTATCGCGCTCGCGCCTGACGAGAATGCCCCCACCAAAGAAGGAGGGGGCGAGCTAAACGCTCAAAGGAAAAAGCAGATGTTGACACTCATGTTGTCGGTTCCCTCCGCACCGTCCCCGGTACTGGACAGGCACTTCTTGCACAGGATCTCGGCGACTTCCTGCGGCGTTGCGGGTGGCTTCGTCGATCGTGCTTCGCGGATGGCGTCGACTGCTTCCTGGTCGGAAAGAGATCCCCAGATCCCGTCGCAGGCTTGGACGATGAATTTATCATTCCCAACTTCCCGCGCCGTCTCAGTGACATCGCAGCTTGCGGTGATCGCTTGCTCCTCCGGACGCAGATCGGCCCTTTTAAGATCAAAGTCACCGAAAGCTCTGGAAACATTCAGCATGCCCTCAACCCGTCCTTCCGTCACCTCCGAGCCGGCTGTGGTCACCCTTTTGCTCTCCCCCGGGTCATCGGGCGAGTGGTCCGTTGACAGCGGGAAGGCTTCGTTTCCTCTGCACAGCACCGCGCGGCAGTCGCCGGCGTTTGCGCACACGTACCGCTTGTCGTCGATGATGACCACGTTGGCGGTCGACCCGGTGGTCCCGGCTTTTCCGGTGAAAGTCTCGGCTTTCTCCCTCAGGTCCTCGTCGAGCTTCGTGAACAGCTTCGGCAGGTGCTCAGCCATGTCAGCGTCGCACGGGACCGAACGGAGCCGACCCGGGACCAACCCCGCGACCCGCGCAGCGACTTCGGCCCCGCCGTGACCGTCAAACATCCCCATCACCAACACAGGCTCTTCGGCGCCTGCCAGATTTATCTTCTCGACGATCTGCGCGTCTTCGTTCGCGGATCTCCAACCTTGCATGCTCCCCCATCCCGCGTGGAGCGACCCTGCCTTCAGGTCGCCTGCATTTTCTAGCGTCGTTTTAGCGGCGGGCAGATAGGTGCTAACCTCGAGCGCGCTTTTGAAGCAAGTCACGCGGGACTGTCGCTGCTTCTCGTGGCCCTGCTCGGAGGTGAGGAAGCTCTTGAAGCCGCCTTGTTTCGGCATGTTGTTGGCACGCTTCGAAGACGAACGCAACTCCTGCAGCGTCCGAGAAATAAGGGAATGAAGAACCGGGGATGACGTCAAACCTTCTACGGATCCACACGACAAAGAAAAGCTTTAAAAAAGGCACTGCTCGTATCTCCGCACTCCCTCGCGGGTCTCTTTGCAGCTTCCTCCCAACACTCGGCTCGTTTGCAGGGTCGTTTGCTTCTTCCGCCGTGTGTTTTTACAACGCTCACACCGTGGCCGCGGGTTCTTTGAGGGTCCGTCGTTCGTCTTTTGTTCTTTTACTTTGGCACAGTTCCTCTTCTGCCAAACTCGTTCCTGTTTCTTCTTTTATTACGCTATCGTATTCTCCGCCTGAAGGGGGTTGCGTGTAGGTTTTGCAAGAACGAACTTGGGCTGGTAGTTTACGTGGGATATTTCGTAAAAGAGCGAGAGTCACACTGGCATACCCAAAGCGGACATTCCGCTTCTACCTCTAAACAGAACAGCCCTATGTTTGTTGTCCCCACGACCACCAACGCCGAGGCCCGCGTCCTACTATTTTTAATGCCGCCAACAATATCACTTGGCCCCTGGGCTCGGTCCGATTCTCAGGGAAACAGCAGAAGAAATTCGATTTCCAAGTGTTTTCTGACCGGACAAGGTGCCAGGTGTATACTCCTTGTGACCGTCACGTTCCTGGACCTGGAGCGACCTTTTTCGTTTTATTTTTCTTCTTTCCCAGGGCATTAGCTTGGTCTCCGGTCCATTTTCCAAATTTGGACCGCTAACGGCTTTTTGCGTTTCCACTGTTTTTCAGCGGTTTCTGCACTTCGGGGGCTCACCTGCCAGTGTTGCACATCTCTGCCTCCTCTCCGGCCTCAACCCCCAGTGTCGGTGGTTGGGCACAGTCCCGCGGGTGTGGCGATTGAACAGGCCGTTGGAATTTGTCCGCGGGGGGACGTGCCGCCGGAGGCACCCTCGCTTGTCCAGCCTGTGGTGCGTGGGCGTTGTCCCGGCTTGTCGTCGTTTGGATATCGCACCGTGAGCCGTCCCTCTCCCTCCGCGGTGTCGCTATCTCTGCCGTTGTAAGCAACAGCAGGATCTGCCGACCGGAATCCCCGGTACCGCGGCACCTTGTAGTATAAGAATGGAGTTCCTGCACTCTAATTAATGGGCGTATCATGTGCGGCCCTCTATTTTAGAGTTAAAGTTCGCTTGAAATTCCGGGGGTTTAGGGTCTCCGTGTGACCGTTCATGAAAGGGTTCTAGCACACGGTGTGCTCCAGCACCCGATGGGGGAGTGAACTGCGGTCGAAATGGCGGGTGTGGGTACACCCGCAAATCCAGTGTGAAATCCAGTGTGACACCCGCAAATCCAGTGTGAAATCCAGTGTGCCACACCCGCAAAATCAGTGTAAATACCAGCCACCTGTGAGCCGCCTGCAAATCGCGTGCATCTGTATGTGCCACTACCATTTCCCAGGTTCAAACCGGGTTTTGCATTTCTCTCTGCAAGGACCCGCTCAGTCTTATTACTTTCATTTGGAGTGGTAACAGAAATGAAGTAATCCATCCTATAAACCTTGCAGAGACTCGAGAGTGTGACTTGCTGCTAGGGCCGTCACAGCATGAGTGTCCATGATGCAAAGGCACTCGGAGTTTCTTTCTTGTTTCAAGTCCTGCGTGCGTGCAGACTTCTGAAAAACTCTGGGGGAAAAGTTTAAAAAAAAAAACCAATCCGCACCGGAATGTCAAGGCACAAAATCTGCACCAGACCACTACACGCGAATGTGTAACACCTCGTGGAAACCTTCCGAGCACTGGTAGGTAAACCCCCCCGTCGCTTAATATTTACATTTTTCTAATATTTGCATTCTCTTCATATTTACAAAATCTCTTATTATTTACATTTTCTTAATATTTACATTTTCCATTTTATTATCGTGGTCAACTCTACATACTTGGGGGCGTGATTGAGCTCCTCAGGCTCGAATCACTGAGCTGCACATTGTAAGCGGTTCGTCCGTTCGAGAGTCTTCGGCTTGGGACTGCTCGTCTGCGATGGGAAAGATCGGGCGATACCCAGAGCCTTTCGTGTTAAATATGCATCTGGTACGCTCCGAAAATGAGAAATCCAGGTAGCCGACAGAGATGTTTCCATTCCCTGCACTTGACTCATTCGCTTTCCGTGTCTTGGTCTTCTTGGGCTATGGCTTCCATGCCTCTTTTGCGGACTCTTGACCATTCAATGTACTCTTTAAAGGTCCATCTTCCGGCCTTCAGGAGGATGCACAGCTTTGGGTTGCTGTCATTTATGTGACCTGCGCGGCACCCCTGCGGAAGCACCCTTGTACAGGCTGTTGGAAACACTATCTCGGATGTGAGGCCACAGGTGATGAATGGGGCATAGCCCCCGCCATCCTTTCTTCTTCTCCGGCATGTTGCAAATGCAACCCCTAGATAAGGTGTCACCTTGTTGGTTGTTCTTTCTCGTTCTCAGAACAATGTAGAGTTCCTGTTGGAATTTAAAGACTGCGCTGTGTCTTTTCGTCTCTTTAACGTCCCGGAGCGCATTAACTGGCGAGTCAGTCTCAATTCCGCGTCTCAGCGGGATCGCTTCGTCACCGGTGCGAAGCAAGTAGACGTACGATAGAACTGCCAACTGACGAAACTCGTTTAACGAACGGTTGGAGCCGGCAACAGGGGATGTATCGTCCACAATTTTGTCGAGAAGCCGCGACGTGATAGCATCCATTTTTCGTTTTCCGGTCTGCCTCCCTCTTATCCCTCGAATTACTTCTCTCACCAAGGGAACTCTGAGCGGAGAATTGATCCCCAAGAACCGTTGGACTTTCTCGAGCGCTGATATTGTGCGCTCTGCGGTGTCCGCATTGGTGTGGATTGCTATGAACCCACGAATTTCTTCGGGGTCAATGAGGAAGTGGGGACATCGTTTAAGGTCCGCGTAGTGCGTCCAAGCCCTTACTGCGACGAAGTATTGGTGCCACGTCTCGCCTTTGACCGAGGATGCCGTGAGCGATTGAACGGCTTGATCGATTGTCGCGCGCGGCCAGAGGTGGCAGCCCCTCGAGGTATTCCAACTTGCGCTTTCGACTCACAGTGAAGGGAGAACTATGGTGCCAAGAAGCGTGCACGTTTAACAGAATACTGCAAACATGAAGTTGGCGGCCGCCACATGGAGCACGGCACTGCAGAGCTCGTGCAGCAGGTACTCCCAGGAAGGAAAGTTGCTCGCCAAAATAAAAAGAAAACTTTCAGTTCTTTAGAACTGAAAGTATTTTATTATCGATTAGTCAACCTCTACGACCGCTCAGGAAACGTCTTCGACGGAAGAACTCACGTACACCACGTACAGTGAAAGTTTCCCCTCCCACCCACCCAACTGACAAACTGTCTGGACGCAAGTATCCGACTGGATCGGAGGTCATCGCCATGTTGAAAGCGGAGATGGAACGCGATGCAACCGAGGAGTCGGTGATAACTGACTTCCAGCGTCTCTTTCAGCTGCTGGGTTGCTGGCGGGGTTGGTCATGCTCTGATGTGGTCTCTCCAGGGGTTACTGGGGGGGCCCAAATACAATAGGTATGATAGTCAAGGCTACGATGCCAATGTCCCAATAGGGCATGTCTCACATTACTTGTCAGCAGTACAAAGTGAATGCGGCACAACCCGAGACTTCAAAACCGGGTTCTATGCGATAGAGGTGCCAGTCGAGAGTCGACACCTTTTCCGTTTTTCTGACTCTTCAGGGAACTGGTGGAGTTTAAACCGTCTCCCCATGGGCCATTGTTGTGCACCCGAGCTGATGCACACTCTGGCTGCTGTAGCGGCAGGTGATCCTGTGTATGTGAAGCCAGCTTTTGCGGCGAAAGGTGTGACTGTCCATGTGTGGATAGATAATATCCGATACACCGGGCGATCTAACGCTGTCATCCGGGAATCAGCCCGATTGGACAAAACTGCTGAGCATTGTGATCTCACATGGAAACCCGAAGATTCACAAACTTGTGTGAAACGGTACGTGTTTCTGGGAGTAGAGTGGGATCATGAAAGGTCAGTTGTACGGCCTTCGACAAAGATCCGGAGCAAACTCGAGGCAGTGAATGTGTGGGGGCGACTTCCGGCAGAAGAGCTGGAATCGTTGGCAGGCAGGCTGCTTCATGCGTCTGCTATTTCTGGTGTGTTCCCAGGAACATATTGGTTCGCCCTAAAGTTTCTGCGGAGGGTGGTTAATCACCTAAACCGAGGCACAAAGATGCCGTCAACAAGTGTTTCTGTTCCCCCCTCAGTTGCAGCCGAGTTGCAGGAATGGCTCCACCGGGCCCAACAGGAAAGGTGTATCTCGGGTGCATCCAAACCGGCTACATTCACGGTATTCGTGGACGCCAGCCTGAAAGGATGGGGAGGCGTCATTGTCAACAGGTGTACGAACGAAGTCTTTGTGCACGGTGAAGAGTGGTCGCACTTCTACAAGACGCGCCACATCAACGAGTTGGAAGCTCGAGCATTGTTCTGTGTTTTACAGATGCTGCCAGCCGGAGCGTCCGGTAAGTTTATTAGTGTTTTCGTCGACAACACCACAGTTGCTGGTGTAGCAAGAAAGAAGCAGTGCGTGAAGAGCAGGCTCCTGAACGACTCCGTCGTTGGGGCCCTGCAGTATTTGCAAGACCGAAGATGTGCATTCTCACTCGAGTGGGTAAAGTCAGCATCCAATCCCGCCGACTTGCCATCACGGATTCCTCCAACGAGGATGACAAAGGAAAACAAGGAGAAGGTTACACTTGCGGTGTGGAGCTTTCTCACAGGACCGGCGTAGTGGAGGCGGGATGCGACCTTGTTGTTCGCAAGGCTTTCTCGTTATTCCACTTCGTTTGTTATTGTGTTTACCAGCCCGTTGCTTCGCATTTCTCTTCCCTTTCGAGTTTATGACGCGGCTAGAATAGCAGGAGAGATGATTCTGCTGATTTATCGGGGGAATCAACGACCCGAATATGGCCGCACTGGTGTGACTTTCCAAGCATACACCATGATCCAGGGGTAGTGGTTGTGGTGGGTGAAACGTAAAGCGCTTAACATGCAGGGTCAAAACCTTGTGTCTTTTTAAAACGCTCCCGCGGGGCCGATGGAGCCCTTAATACTCTCCTCCTCGCCCGTCTCGCTGCTCCGTACTCGCTGCTCTCGTCCTTGCTGCTGCGTGATGTCAGATTGATGGTGCGTAACAAACGTAGAAAGGTCATGCAGAGATTCTCGTGTGTATGCCACGAACTTCTTCGTGACGCCTCAGGACACTGGACTAGAAGATAAAAATGGGCAAGGGTGGGTGGGCAAGCGAGGGGTAAAATTACGGTGTTCTTCTCGAGAGCGACGGGGTAATAACCTTTGTACAAGTGTTAGTTCTCGTCGGAATAGTATTAATCTTCTAAGATCTTCGATCTTATACGACTAATACTCTCCTCCTCGCCCGTCTCGCTGCTCCGTACTCGCTGCTCTCGTCCTTGCTGCTGCGTGATGTCAGATTGATGGTGCGTAACAAACGTAGAAAGGTCATGCAGAGATTCTCGTGTGTATGCCACGAACTTCTTCACGTGCGCGGAGTCGCTGCGTTGACATAACAATGATCAAGATGTAAACTTTCAGAGAAGTGTCCTGGGCTAAAAATCCATTTCAAAACCATGATTGCGGCGTTGGTAGACCGCGCGATAGCGGGTCGGCGAGCTGCTCCTTCGTGGAAACATACGCCAATTCCAGCCGCTGTTCTCTGAGGGCGGCAGTCCTCTTCGCCGACCTGAGCACCTCAGCCGTGAGGAAATCGCGGCATCGCCCGCGCGCCGCGGAATGAACGCATACGGTGTTGTCCACCATCGCCCTTATAGTCGCCCTTCGTGGAAGGAGGGGTGAGATCCGCACTACGCCTTTCAACAAAGCGCGGGCCTCCAGCCTGTGTATTGGCTCGCCCGACTCACAAGCATCCCATGTGCCCCCTTCAGCGAAGAAACCAGAAGCTAGAATGCCCCAACCGGAGAGGGAGGCATCCGTGTAAAGGAGGAAGACGCGCCCCCGGGTCTTCTCTGGCACGCTGTGCCACTGGCCAATTTCCCGTGTGACCGCCCGGAGCGCCGAAGCAAAGGAAGGCCATATCGGACAAGCCGTGTCCCAGAGCCGCGGTTGGTCAGCTAGGAGCCTGCCGAAGCGCGACTGGAAACGAGACAGTGTCGGGTAGTCCCACGCATCAATGCCTAAGAAATACATGTGGAAATTTACCGTGCCCAACACCCGGTAGGCCTCTCTGAACGTGCAAGCGCGCTCCGCCGCGGCGACGGCGTCCGTGAGGGCGTTTACTACCTTCGAAGGGGCTCGAAGAAGGTTCTTGGCGAGATCGACGTCGAGTCCCAGCCACGTCACACGCGAACGCGGAGCATACTCCTCGTCTTTCGTCTTCAGGCCAACAAAACTGGACACCGCTTTCCAAGTTTTCCACACACTCAGCATCGTGCGTGAATCGGGGGCTGAAAGGAAGAAATTGTCCACCCAGGGAGTGACGCGTCCGGCGGGGCATTTCTGCCTAACCACTCGCGCTAACAAATCGGCCAAGTTTGTCGCGACACCCATCGACTTGTCCCAACCCATGGGCATCACTTTGAGGACCCTCTTCCCATGTATCGGAAGTCGCATCCCAAAAGCTAGAGAAATGGACGGGTGCAAAGGAAAAGCGTGGAAGTAGCTCACGGCGTCCACCTCGAGGCCCATCACCGATGCACGTATTGTGTCCCACACCTCTTCCCTTGAGGGTAGGACCGTGGGGGGTCCGGGGTCCGGTGTGGCGTGCTCGTTGAGCGCCTTCGGCCAACATATGAGGCGCCCCTCGTCCGGTGTTTTCTTCGCGACGGTGAACAGCCTCATCTCGGTGATGGGGGTGGCCTTCGGCACTCGTCCGGTGATCGACGACATTGCCACGTCGGCAGCGTGGTTTGGGTGGAGCCTTGAGAGCGGCTCGAGCAGCCGTCGCCCCCAGAAACGCTGATAGTTAGCATAAAAGAAGTCCGGGTCGCGGATCCACCTCGACGCCTCGATCCATGCGTGGCCGCCGACGCTGTGCGCTAGAACATCTGCCCGAACAAAATTTAGCAGAGGTGGTGATGACTGAGCGATTCTAGCAGTCGGAAGTGCGGGAGGGTGAGTCTTACACGCCTTGCTCGCGTTTGAGTCCCATAGCAGGACCGCGTTGCTCACCGATGGCTTCACGGCAGCATCATCGTGAAGAAAGGAGGCAAGTTCATCTCCTTTTAATTTTCCGTCAGGGCTCGGGAGGCGCCGAGCTGTGTCCGCACGTGACACCTGGGGGCGTAGCGGATGAGTCCGTTGAGGGTGGCGTGGAGGGTCAGGGTCCTGACAGCCTCGGGATCGGCAGCTGTGAGGGCGTGTTGTGCGGCTCCTCTCCGGATGGAGTGAGCCGTGAGTCCCTTCGGCAGAAGTGCTGCGTACTGCGCTGTCGTCCTGTCGCCCCCGAGTGTTTCGTCCGGCAGCTTCCGGGACAGGTACGTCGTGATCATGTGCCGCAGCTTTCCGGACCAGACTTGCGTCACGATCCCGACGTTCCGCCAGTCCTTCCTCTCCGTCCACTCTATCTCGAGCACGCCGTCTGAAGAGCACTTCACCGCTCCCACGCGCTGTCTCCTCACGTCTCCGACTCTCGACGCTGTCAACCATGCGACCGCGAAGATCACCGCCGCCTGAGGATCGCTCTTGACCAGCCGGTCCACCGTCCGATACAACACGTCTTTCGATATCGGCGCCGCCTGTCGGGGCACGCCAGCTTTCAGCTTCGCGAGGCCTCTCTGAGCCATCGTGATCCGATAGTCGTTGAGGACAACGCCTTCCATGCGCAGTGTCGCGCGGATGTTGGCGACCTCGGTGAGTATCGAAGTGGGCTTTAGCCCCTCGGCGTGGCACCACCCGATGAACGCCAGCAACTGGTCTGCCGGCGGGTGGCTCTGGAGTCGGGCTTGGACCACAAACCTCGTCCACTTCGCGGCGGAGTACCCCATGTTTCGCCACGTAGCCTCGGCGTAGGAGGCGCTGTACACGCGGTGGAGGGCGTGTGTGATCCGCTCTTGCGTCGCGTTTCGAAACGTCTTTAGCGGTCGTCCCGGACGCGTGCTGCGGCTTCTTGGCCCCAGTGGAACGACGCTCATGAAGGGGTAGCCTTCACCAACGATTACCCCTCCCCGAGTTCCATCCGCCTTTTCCGCCCTTTCCGTTTTTTCGTCCGTCGCCCTTAAACGACGACTCGCGGGGCGCGCTGTGCCCCCTGTACCCCTTTCCGCCGTGCCGTAGACGGTGTTCTGCGCCCCTGGACCGGAAGCGGGACGGCATCTTCTTCATCTCCTTGTCGTAGGCGTCCTTGAGCTCCGAAATCTCGGACGGGAACTCCGCCCACTTCGCCCGCTGTTCTGCCGCCGCCAACGCCCTTGGGTTCCATCTCCTTGTGATGGCATCGCGTATCAGGCCGCCTATGACGTCCTGAATGGCGGGGTCGCGCATACCGGGGACGAGCTGACGAATGACTTCAAACGCACGCGCCACCTCGCGTTTGGCGCTCGCCGCTCTCAGCGTGGACGGACCCCAGGTCCGCTTCGCCTCTTCGAACGCGCGCCAGGGATCACGGAGCCACTCAGCGGGGTCGGCCAGTTCCCCTTCCGAGAACGGGGGTCTCGTATGCCACTGCGGCTCAGGGTGAAAGGGTAGGGGGGCCTGCGCCTGGCTCGCTTCTGCGTGCGCAACGCGCGCCCTTGCCTCTGCCTGATCGTCGGCTTGCCCGGCTGCGTCGTCCGAATCTTCGTCTCCGTCTGTCTCGTCGTCACTCTCCTCTAGCGGGGCGCCGTCTTTCTTCTCGACGATGCGAGCGGCGACGTCGGCCTTCGAACGCAGGCCCTTAACGTCGACCCCGAGTTCGGCCGCGATAGCGCGCAACTCGACGAGCTTGAGGGTTGCCAGATATTCTGCTGTGACCTTTTTCGGCATCTTTACTTGAGGCAAGCGAGGGGTAAAATTACGGTGTTCTTCTCGAGAGCGACGGGGTAATAACCTTTGTACAAGTGTTAGTTCTCGTCGGAATAGTATTAATCTTCTAAGATCTTCGATCTTATACGACAAAAAAAATTTTGAAAAAAAAAAAAATTGCTCAACTTCCTCAAAAAATACTGCAGAGTTTGTTCCAAACTTTTAAAATTTAAAAAACCCATTTTTTACTGGTAAATAAGGGGCCTTTTTGTCCCGAGGGCTAGTTTTTTTCACGAGACGAGCCCGAGGGCAAAGCCCGAGGGCGAGTCGAGTGAAAAAAACTTGCCCAAGGGACAAAAAGGCCCCTTGACCGGTACAACGTAATTTTTTTACCGGCTGGATTTTTTTTGCCTGCCGCTGAACAGCTGCAATGAGGCCCAGGAGCAAAAGGAAACGGAATGAGCATTCCTCACCACAAGACAACATGCTAAAATGGTTGTGCTAAGAAAGGGCGGTGTTCGAAACGTAGGTCATGACTTCGTCGATGGTGAACGCCTTTGCTTTTTTGGTCGTGTAGTTGCGGCTCTTCACCTTCAGGCGTGCTGCCAGCTTTGGGTACTTGTCTTTCAGAGTGACGCCGAATTCTGAGGTGTGCTTTGCATTCAGCATGCTGTAGATTGACCACATGGTTGAAGGCTTGAAGCTGCGGTCGTCTACCAGGTGCTTGAAGAAGGTTGCGTACTGTGCCTCCGTCGGCTGCTTCTTGGATGGCTTTCCCGAGAGGGGCTTTGGGTACTTGCAGTGAACTTGAATGTAGTCTATGAAGTCCCTCCACACCAACGTGTAACGTTGCCTGGACTTCTCCGGCAGAGCGCTGTCGCTGCTTTCGCCTTCAGAGCTTTCGGGACTGGAGTCGCTGACTCCTTCTTTCTTCACCTTCGGCATTTTGTGGTCTTGTTTCCTTTAATCCTGTAGGTGTTGCTATGAAAATGTCTCCAGGGACAAAAAAAAACTTTTTGTCCCTGGAGGGACAAAAAGCTCCCTTATTGTCCCTGGGCCTCATTGTAGCTGTTCAGCGGCAGGGACAAAAAAAATCCAGCCGGTAAAACATAGCTATTTTTTTCCGGAAATTTTTTTTGGCCATTTCCAAAAAGACACAAGGTTTTGACCTTGCATGTTAAAGAACCCGCCCTCCCTCCCCCTGCGACCTTGTTGTTCGCAAGGCTTTCTCGTTATTCCACTTCGTTTGTTATTGTGTTTACCAGCCCGTTGCTTCGCATTTCTCTTCCCTTTCGAGTTTATGACGCGGCTAGAATAGCAGGAGAGATGATTCCTGGAAAAAAATTGGGTTCTTTGAATTCTAAAATTTTGGAACAAACTCTGCAGTAATTTTTGATGACGTTGAGCAAATTTTTTTTTTTCCAACTTTTTTTTTTGGAGGCCATCGGCTCCGCGAGCGTTCAAAAAGACACAAGGTTCTGACCCTGCATGATATATAACATGCAGGGTCAAAACCTTGTGTCTTTTTGCTGGAAAATATAAAACGGAAGCTGGGAAAAATATATAACATGCAGGGTCAAAACCTTGTGTCTTTTTGGAAGCGGCAAAAAAAAAATTTCCGGAAAAAAATTGAGTTTTTTGAATTTTAAAAGTTTGGAACAAACTCTGCAGTAATTTTTGAGGAAGTTGAGCAATTTTTTTTTTCCAAACTTTTTTTTTGGGGTCCATCGGCCCTGCGGGAGCGTTTTAAAAAGACACAAGGTTCTGACCCTGCATGATAACGCAGGAATGGAAAGAGGGTAGTTGAACAAGCGTTGCGGAAGTTTTTTACATGCGATGGGGTTCGTTCTCGTTCGGAAGGTTAGGTTCATCCTGCCCGGCCGAGACGATTTCCCCTTCGCTTCTTTACTGCGCGTCCCCTTTCCGTTCACATGCATGCAAGATGGAATTCTTCCAATTTATTCGGGGAATCAGCCCATCCGAAGATGCTAAACCAGTATTGTGATCAATACTGCGATCCAGGAGTTGGTGAGTTGGGAGTTGGGTCCGAAAGTTTGAATTTCAATGGCTGGAGTTGTAGCACTGGACTCGGGCTCCCTGGAGCCACGTCGGACGCAATCGGCAGACGAAACCGAAAGGGCGCATTCATTTGCCCCTTCAGCAACGGCTGGGCAGGCAGGAATACCTGCTCCTGTTCAAATGTCGGAGCGGCAGCTCCAGGAGCAATGTCTGGGCCTGGTCGGAAAAGTCATCGTTTACACGTGTCGTTTGACGAGTGGGACAGGGCCGTATGCACTGCCTGGAAGCGGCAGGCGATCGATACACAGTTCGAGCATCAGCACACAACGACTTGCACGGGGTGCAGCCACATTTGGGGCCAGAGGTGCAGTACCCACTTCCAGCAGAAGGGTAATGGCCACTGTTCATCAGACAGAGCAGGCGGTGTCTGTCATTGCAGGTCTGAAACGCGCCAATGACGAAAAGGACACACAGTTACGTGCCCTGCAGGAACAGATGACCGTGCTCGTGAAGAAGCTCGAAGGGCTCACCAAGGCAGGGGGACAGCAGGAGAGATCTTCAGGAGATGCCGCGGAGCCGGACGCAGATGCTTCGGCAGTCGTGTTCCCCGCAGACGTCGAGGACGTCAAAGAGTGGGTCGATGACATCAACACGGACCCTCATCGACTTGTGTACCAATTACCAGTTGGCTGCCCACTAATGTGTCCCACCCACCACCAACCCACCCCCCCAACCCAACCACTCACCCATCATCCCAACCACCCACCACAAACCCACCCCCCCACACCTCAGCCCCCAACACACACCACCCATCACAACTGTCATCCACCCTCATCACACACACTGTCAACCACCACCACACCTTCCCCATCCACCACCCACCAACCCACCACACAACCCGCACTTACCCCAACTTTGAACTCAACCCAAATTTTGCAACCCAAAATGTCAGTTCAAAATTTTGAACAAAAAATTGAACCAAAAATTTCAACCCAAAATTTACTTCCAAAAATCTCAGATTTTGCACTCGCACGAAAATCTCAGATTTTAGCATTTTTAAAAATCTCAGATTTTGCACTCATGCGAAAATCTCATTTTTAGCAAAATCTCAGATTTTGCGCTCACACAAAAATCTCAGATTTTAGCATTTTCAAAAATCTCAGATTTTGCACTCATGCCAAAATCTCAGGCGCGCGCAAAATCTGAGATTTGGGCGCACGCAAAATCTGAGATTTCGCGCGTGCAAAATCTGACACCCGCCACCTGCCAGGCTGCCCCCAACTTGCCATATCATATCAGGGTCAAAACCTTGTGTCTTTTTGGAAGTGGCAAAAAAAAAATTTCGGGAAAAAAATTGGGTTTTTTAAATTTTGGAACAAACTCTGCAGTAATTTTTGCTGAAGCAAAATTTTTTTCTCTCACTCTGAGAAGTTTTTTTCACTGGCAGTGGGCAAAAACCCAATTTTACCCACTGTGTTTTTTTCTAGTGAAAAAAAAAATTTTTTTTTTTCACTAGTGAAAAAAAACACCCAGTTTTTTTTTCACTAGTGAAAAAAAAACTTTTTTCTTCACTAGTGAAAAAAAAAATTTTTTTTTCACTGGTGCCAATTTTTTTTTTCCCCCATTTTTTTGGCTGAAAGTGGTCAAGAACAGGTCAAAAGTGCAGTTGTATGCAGTTTTGGCTGCCCCGGCTAAATCATGCTGAACCACGCCCCCCCCACCCAAAACACACTACCAAACCAGCACTATCTGGTGGTGTGGCAAACCTGGCACCTGCCAGTTCAAAAAACTTTTGTGAGAGAAAAAAAGTCTCTCACTGGTCAAATGTGGTCGAAAATTGGGGAAAAATCCCCACTGTGCGTTCGTTTCTTGTTTTTCGGGTTTCGGGGGCCTTTCCGAGGTCCCTCGGGGGTGGAAAAGGCCTCTCGGCAGGGAAAACGGTCGCCACTCGGGACCCCTTCGGGGCCCCTCGTGGCGACCGTTTTCCCTGCCTCGAGGCCTTTCCCACCCCCTCGGGACCTCTACAAGGCCCCCTCAACCCGAAAAACAAAAACTCACTACAGTGGGTTTTCCCCAATTTCTCCCACTTTGACCAGTGAGAGAACGTATATTTTTCCGACTTCCTTTTTTTGGGGTCCATCGGCCCTGCGGGAGCGTTTTAAAAAGACACAAGGTTTTGACCCTGCATGATATTTGGGTCGCCAAGTCCACATTAGCATCACTTTGCGGGCTTAGGACGTTTCAAAGGGGGAAAAGAGGAACACAAAGCACATGATTGCTTCTTGGAGCTATCCTCCGAGTTTAGCCGGTGCTACCACATGAACCCGAAAAAAATTGGGTTTTTTGAATTTTAAAAGTTTGGAACAAACTCTGCAGTAATTTTTGAGGAAGTTGAGCAATTTTTTTTTTTTTCCAAACATTTTTTTAGCATGCAGGGTCAAAACCTTGTGTCTTTTTAAAACGCTCCCACGGGGCCGATGGAGCCCTAAAAAAAATTTTGGAAAAAAAAGATTTTGCTCAACTTCCTCAAAAATTACTGCAGAGTTTGTTCCAAACTTTTCCCCACCCACCTCACTTGCACCCACCTCACTCACACCATCCCACCCACACCACCCGTTCACACCCACCCCACTCTTACCCACACCAGCCACACACCCACCTCACTCACACCCACCCACACCACCCATTCACTCCCACCTCACTCACACCCACCCACACCACCCACCTCACTCACACCCACACCACCCACCTCACCCACCCCACCCCACACCCACACCACCCATTCACACCCACCTCACTCAACCCACCCACCCACTCACACCCACCCACACCACCCATTCACACCCACACACCCACCCACTCACACCCACCCACACCACCCAACCCACCCACACCACTTCACCCACAGCCACTCACACCCACACCACCCATTCACACCCACACCCACATCACTCACCCTTTCACATCACCTCACTCACACCCCACACACCCACCTCACTCAACCCACCCACATCACTCACTCCACCTCACAATACACCCACACAACACCACAAACTGGATCAAAAAATTGATCCAGTTTTTTTTTTTTTGACCATAATGATCCAGCTTTTTTTGATCCAGTTTTTTTGATGACATTGATCCATTTTTCGAGACTGGAGGTCCTATGAACATGCAATGTGAATAGCCTCTATTCGAGCCAACCCCACTTTTCTCTACACTAAAAAGTGTATTGTTTTTGAACTAGATAATAGTTCGGAGCTGGCTTTTTCCGTTTTTCGGATTTCATGCCTGTATGGTCCACTTCAACAGTGCGACGGTCTCCGGACCCACAGGTCCGCGGTTCGATCCCCGCGCGAAGTGTTTTTTTCGGTTTGAAGTTTTTGAGAATTTTTCGAGACTGGAGGTCCTATGAACATGCAATGTTCACCAGAACTTTGCTTCACCCGAACTTAGCTCCACCCGAACTTCGCTTCGCCCGAACTTTGTTTCGCCCGATCTTAGCTTCACCAGAACTTTGCTTCACCCGAACTTTGCTTCCCCCAGAACTTAGCTTCGCCCGGACTTTGTTTCGCCCGAACTTAGCTTGACCCGAACTTTGCTTCGCCCGAACTTTGCTTCACCAGAACTTAGCTTCGCCCGAACTTTGCTTCGCCCGAACTTTGCTTCCCCCAGAACTTTGTTTCGCCCGAACTTTGCTTCACCAGAACTTTGCTTCATCCGAACTTTGCTTCCCCCAGAACTTAGCTTCGCCCGGACTTTGTTTCGCCCGAACTTAGCTTGACCCGAACTTTGCTTCGCCCGAACTTTGCTTCACCAGAACTTAGCTTCGCCCGAACTTTGCTTCGCCCGAACTTTGCTTCCCCCAGAACTTTGTTTCGCCCGAACTTTGCTTCACCAGAACTTTGCTTCATCCGAACTTAGCTTCGCCCAGAACTTTGCTTCGCCCGAACTTTGTTTCGCCCGAACTTAGCTTCACCAGAACTTTGCTTCACCCGAACTTAGCTTCACCCGAACTTTGCTTCACCAGAACTTAGCTTCGCCCGAACTTTGCTTCACCCGAACTTAGCTTCGCCGAACTTTGTTTCGCCCGATCTTAGCTTCACCAGAACGTCCGAACTTTGCTTCACCCAGAACTTAGCTTCGCCCGGACTTTGTTTCGCCCGAACTTAGCTTCACCTTCGCCCGAACTTTGCTTCACCAGAACTTTGCTCACCCGAACTTAGCTTCGCCCGAACTTTGCTTCGCCCGAACTTTGTTTCGCCCGAACTTAGCTTCACCCGAACTTTGCTTCACCAGAACTTAGCATTGCCCGAACTTAGCTTCGCCCGAACTTTGCTGTTCCCCGAACTTTAACTGCTGCCTCCAGTCTCGCCACGCGCCGGCCTTAGCCGAGCGCACGTACTTTTTTGATCCAGTTTTTATTGATCCAGTTTTTTTTGATCCAGGTATACCCACCAGGAAAAAACTGGATCAAAGTTTGATCCAGGTCTACCCACCTGAAAAAAACTGGATCAACTTTCCTGGTCAAAAAACTGGATCAATAAAAACTGGATCAAAAAGTTGATCCAGTTTTTTTGGCCATATTGATCCAGTTTTTATTGATCCAGATTGGGTTGATCCAGACCCGCCGGATCAAAAAAAACTGGGTCAAAAAAAAAACTGGATCAAAAAAAAACTGGATCAAAAAAAACTGGATCAAAAAAAACTGGATCAACTTTTTTGATCCAGTTTTTTTCAGGTGGGTACACCTGGATCAAAAAAAACTGGATCAAAAAAAAATGGATCCAAAAAAAACTGGGTCAAAAAAAAACTGGATCAAAAAAAACTGGATCAAAAAAAACTGGATCAAAAAAAACTGGATCAAAAAAAACTGGATCAAAAAAAACTGGATCAACTTTCCTGGTCAAAAACCTGGATCAAAAAAAACTGGATCAAAAAAAAATGGATCCAAAAAAAACTGGGTCAAAAAAAAAATGGATCCAAAAAAAACTGGGTCAAAAAAAAACTGGATCAAAAAAAACTGGATCAAAAAAAACTGGATCAAAAAAAACTGGATCAAAAAAAACTGGGTCAAAAAAAACTTGATCAGCTTTTTTGGTCAGTTTCTGGACCAAAAAGTTGTTAGAAGGGTCACTCAGCAAATCAAATCAATTCAATCAAGTGTTGTCCACTTCAACTGTCCTGTTGTGCTGGTGGGACTCAAAGCAGAAATGAAAGGGAGCAGGAGACAGAAGATTGAAGAATGGTTGAAGGAAGAGTAAGAAAATAGCAGAAAGGTGTGCCTCAAGACAGAAACCTGGTTTAGCCTGTGTCTCTTCCCCAAGGAAAGATCAAGACAGAAATCCAGTTTGACCTGTGTTGGCAAGTGTGGCCTCAAGACAGAAACCTGGTTTAGCCTGTGTCTCTTCCAAAAGGGAAGATCAAGACAGAAATCCAGTTTGACCTGTATTGGCACCACACTCAACCCAAAAATTCAAAAAACCCAATTTTTTTCCGGAAATTTTTTTTTTGCCATTTTCAAAAAGACACAAGGTTTTGACCCTGCATGCTAAAAAAATGTTTGGAAAAAAAAAAAATTGCTCAACTTCCTCAAAAATTACTGCAGAGTTTGTTCCAAACTTTTAAAATTCAAAAAACCCAATTTTTTTCCGGAATTTTTTTTTTTGCCATTTTCAAAAAGACAAGGTTTTGACCCTGTATGTTACGACCTTTCACTCTAATCAAGAACGTCCCACCTACTATTTTGCAGATTCATTTGGGGAATCGACATTCCAGAGAATAGCCCCTAGTAGCTATTTATCATGCAGGGTCAAAACCTTGTGTCTTTTTGAAAATGGCAAAAAAAAAATTTCTGGAAAAAAAATGGGTTTTTTGAATTTTAAAAGTTTGGAACAAACTCTGCAGTAATTTTTGAGGAAGTTGAGCAAATTTTTTTTTTTCCAACTTTTTTTTTTGGGGTCCATCGGCTCCGCGGGAGCGTTTTAACATGCAGGGTCAAAACCCTTGTGTCTTTTTAAAACGCTCCCGCGGGGCCGATGGAGCCCTGAAAAAAATTTTGGAAAAAAAAAAATTTGCTCAACTTCCTCAAAAATTACTGCAGAGTTTGTTCCAAACTTTTAAAATTCAAAAAACCCACTTTTTTCCGGAAATTTTTTTTTGGCCATTTCCAAAAAGACACAAGGTTTTGACCCTGCATGTTAAAAAGACACAAGGTTCTGACCTCATGTTATCCAACAAATAGTACTAAGAACCAGGGGGGAGGTTGGTTGCTTGGTGGTCTCAAAGCCTTGAATCCCGCCCACCCCCTGTGACCTTGTCTTCGGCAAGGCTTTTTCGTTTCCCACAGTGTTTGTTTTCCGTTTTCTTGGTTTCACGCACGCCTTTTTCGTCTTCTTGCGAAAATTTCTTTCCATTCTTTGGACCCAAATTTTTGACCCCGTAGTCCAAATTTTAGACCCAAAATTTCAGCCCGAAAAAAATTTTTTGAACCCAAATTTTGACCCAAACCCAAAAATTTTTGACCCAAACTTTTGACCCAAAAATTTTTTGACCCAAAATTTTGACCCAAATTTTGACCCAAAATTTTGACCCAAAATTTTTGACCCAAAATTTTTGACCCAAAATTTTGACCCAAATTTTGACCCAAAATTTTGACCCAAAATTTTTGACCCAAATTTTGACCCAAAATTTTTGACCCAAAAATTTTTGACCCAAAATTTTGGCCCAAATTTTGACCCAAAATTTTGACCCAAAATCTTTGACCACCCAAAATTTTGACCCAAAATTTTTGACCCAAATTTTTGAACCCAAATTTTTGAACCCAATTTTTGGGTCAAAAATCAATTTGCCTTGGGTGGACCTTTACTCTGTCGACCTTTACTCCGCCGGACCTTTACTCCGCCGACCTTGACTCCGCCGACCTTGACTCCGCCGATCTTCACTGATCTCTACCCCGGCGGAGTAAAGATTCGCCGGGGTAGAGACCTGCCATACTCTTGTAAGAGGAAAGACGATGCCTCTGAGTGGACCAAGCATGCCGGAGTGTTAACAAAAGTGGGAGTGTCGGAGGGAGAGACCCCGTACCGTGTGCGATTAAGTGAAGCATTCAACTACTTGCACGGGATTTCATCATTTGATGGCCCAGAAAAAGAGTTTTTGCTACCAGACCCGAATTGGTTGTACAACAGATTAGTCGAGGCCTCTGTGCATCAGACTGAGGCGGCCCAACATGAAATGAATTTATTGCAGCAAACTATGGAAGCACGACTGGCAGGGATGGAAAGGAGATTACGATCGCAACAGGAACAAGAACATGTGAGAAAGGTTGATTTCGATCAAGAATCAGAGGCCCAAATGAAAAGTGCCGATCATACGTGGTCTCATCCTGCTGCAGTAAAGAGTGTAGATGAGTGGAAAGAAATGTTTGAAACGCGTGGCCCAGATGGGTTGTTGTTTGCTTTGCAAGCACAATATCATGCAGGGTCAAAACCTTGTGTCTTTTTAAAACGCTCCCGCGGGGATCCCGATGGAGCCCTAAAAAATTTTTTGGAAAAAAAAAAATTTGCTCAACTTCCTCAAAAATTACTGCAGAGTTTGTTCCAAACTTTTAAAATTCAAAAACCCCAATTTTTTTCCGGAATTTTTTTTTTTGCCATTTTCAAAAAGACACAAGGTTTTGACCCTGCATGATATGTAAGTGGGTTAACTGGGCTGCAAGGGGGGAAGGATTTGGAAGCTGCCTTTGATCAACTACGGCTTTGGGTAATTGGGTGTGCAATGACCAGGTTGGGAATCCACAGCTTTGCTGGAGTTGGGAAACGTCCTGTTGCGCAATTTGCGCGTACATCATTATCATGTACGAGACCGTATCCCACGGGGAGCACTGCTGGACAAATTGAAGTTGTCCAACTCTTCGTCAGACGAAGTAGCGAAAGCGGCGATTGCGATTGGTAAGAAAGGAAAAGGAAAACGGCAATTCTTTTCAGCTTCTGCAAAAGGATACAAGGGACAGGGAAACGCCAGGGCAGAGAGAAATCATTGACTGGCGTTCTTTCTGCCTTCTCCCCCGCCAGTCACGTCGATATTCATACCTCAGTTTGGCAAACAGAAGATCTGCACGGCCAAGAATCCGATTCGCTCACGAAAAGAGAAGGTTCTCTTGAAGTGGGCGCAAGAGCAGGACCCAGCCCTCTGTTTGGCGGCTCTATTAGCATGGAAGTCGGCGAGCAGGTGGGGAGAAGTCGCAGCTCTGGGATCGTCCCAGTTTCTACTGGTCCAGGAAGAGGAGGTGATTGTGGACTGGGGCACAACCCCGAAAGGAAAACGGGCCAACCCTTTTTCTCCGTCACGCTGGACAGTGATAAAAGGCGACCTGACCAGAGTAATTGCGACACTTGTCCGAAGCTTAGCATGCAGGGTCAAAACCTTGTGTCTTTTTAAAACGCTCCCGCGGGGCCGATGGAGCCCTAAAAAAAATTTTGGAAAAAAAAAATTTTGCTCAACTTCCTCAAAAATTACTGCAGAGTTTGTTCCAAACTTTTAAAATTCAAAAAACCCAATTTTTTTCCGGAATTTTTTTTTTTGCCATTTTCAAAAAGACACAAGGTTTTGACCCTGCATGTTAGGCAGTTTTCAAAGTCTGACCCAAGTAAGCACGGCCGAGCTAAACGCGCTTTGGAACAAGGATCCTCGAATGCGGCCGTTCTCCGGTCACAGTATCAAGCGAGGAGCTCTTTCACATCTTTTCCAACTGTTGTCTCAAGGTGTCCCTCTACAAGATTGGCTTATAGCGCGTTTAGCGAAACATCAAGGGGCATCGGGTCTTCCCGAAATGACCATAAGATATCATGCAGGGTCAGAACCTTGTGTCTTTTTTAAACGCTCCCGCGGAGCCGATGGACCCCAAAAAAAAATGTTGGAAAAAAAATATTTTGCTCAACTTCCTCAAAAATTACTGCAGAGTTTGTTCCAAACTTTTAAAATTCAAAAACCCCATTTTTTTTCTGGAAATTTTTTTTTTGCCATTTTCAAAAAGACACAAGGTTTTGACCCTGCATGATATGGAGGCGATCCAATTGCGTTAGCGCGTGCCCTGAAGACTGGGGAAGTGACGCGATATCATGCAGGGTCAGAACCTTGTGTCTTTTTAAAACGCTCCTGCGGGGCCGATGGACCCCAAAAAAAAAATTTGGAAAAAAAAAAATTTGCTCAACTTTGCTGATTTATCGGGGGAATCAACGACCCGAATACGGCCGCACTGGTGTGACTTTCCAAGCATACACCATGATCCAGGGGTAGTGGTTGTGGTGGGTGAAACGTAAAGCGTTTAAAGAACGTTCCTTTCACTGTCATCGAAGAGAAAGAGAGCGGCCTCAGACAGAGGTTCATCTTGTGGACCCGGGATGCGAACGATGTGCTCTGTAGTCAAGGCTACGAAGCCAATGTCCCAATAGGGCATGTCTCACATTACTTGTCAGCAGTACAAAGTGAATGCGGCACAACCCGAGACTTCAAAACCGGGTTCTATGCGATAGAGGTGCCAGTCGAGAGTCGACACCTTTTCCGTTTTTCTGACTCTTCAGGGAACTGGTGGAGTTTAAACCGTCTCCCCATGGGCCATTGTTGTGCACCCGAGCTGATGCACACTCTGGCTGCTGTAGCGGCAGGTGATCCTGTGTATGTGAAGCCAGCTTTTGCGGCGAAAGGTGTGACTGTCCATGTGTGGATAGATAATATCCGATACACCGGGCGATCTAACGCTGTCATCCGGGAATCAGCCCGATTGGACAAAACTGCTGAGCATTGTGATCTCACATGGAAACCCGAAGATTCACAAACTTGTGTGAAACGGTACGTGTTTCTGGGAGTAGAGTGGGATCATGAAAGGTCAGTTGTACGGCCTTCGACAAAGATCCGGAGCAAACTCGAGGCAGTGAATGTGTGGGGGCGACTTCCGGCAGAAGAGCTGGAATCGTTGGCAGGCAGGCTGCTTCATGCGTCTGCTATTTCTGGTGTGTTCCCAGGAACATATTGGTTCGCCCTAAAGTTTCTGCGGAGGGTGGTGAATCACCTAAACCGAGGCACAAAGATGCCGTCAACAAGTGTTTCTGTTCCCCCCTCAGTTGCAGCCGAGTTGCAGGAATGGCTCCACCGGGCCCAACAGGAAAGGTGTATCTCGGGTGCATCCAAACCGGCTACATTCACGGTATTCGTGGACGCCAGCCTGAAAGGATGGGGAGGCGTCATTGTCAACAGGTGTACGAACGAAGTCTTTGTGCACGGTGAAGAGTGGTCGCACTTCTACAAGACGCGCCACATCAACGAGTTGGAAGCTCGAGCATTGTTCTGTGTTTTACAGATGCTGCCAGCCGGAGCGTCCGGTAAGTTTATTAGTGTTTTCGTCGACAACACCACAGTTGCTGGTGTAGCAAGAAAGAAGCAGTGCGTGAAGAGCAGGCTCCTGAACGACTCCGTCGTTGGGGCCCTGCAGTATTTGCAAGACCGAAGATGTGCATTCTCACTCGAGTGGGTAAAGTCAGCATCCAATCCCGCCGACTTGCCATCACGGATTCCTCCAACGAGGATGACAAAGGAAAACAAGGAGAAGGTTACACTTGCGGTGTGGAGCTTTCTCACAGGACCGGCGTAGTGGAGGCGGGATGCGACCTTGTTGTTCGCAAGGCTTTCTCGTTATTCCACTTCGTTTGTTATTGTGTTTACCAGCCCGTTGCTTCGCATTTCTCTTCCCTTTCGAGTTTATGACGCGGCTAGAATAGCAGGAGAGATGATTCTGCTGATTTATCGGGGGAATCAACGACCCGAATATGGCCGCACTGGTGTGACTTTCCAAGCATACACCATGATCCAGGGGTAGTGGTTGTGGTGGGTGAAACGTAAAGCGTTTAAAGAACCCGCCCTCCTCCCCCTGCGACCTTGTTGTTCGCAAGGCTTTCTCGTTATTCCACTTCGTTTGTTATTGTGTTTACCAGCCCGTTGCTTCGCATTTCTCTTCCCTTTCGAGTTTATGACGCGGCTAGAATAGCAGGAGAGATGATTCCCTCAAAAATTACTGCAGAGTTTGTTCCAAACTTTTAAAATTCAAAAAACCCAATTTTTTTCCGGAATTTTTTTTTTTGCCATTTTCAAAAAGACACAAGGTTTTGACCCTGCATGATATATGAGTTCACACAACAAGCATACTCTAACCCGGCGTGCCCATTGTTCCAGAATCCCGGCAACAGATGAAGAAAGAAACGCTCCACTGCACGCTACAAAGGTGCAACCTTTACAGGTTGAGAAGCTGAAGCTAAGAATGAGGAAATGCGTACGGGAACGTTTTGATCTCGTTTGGAATGCAACTTTTAATCCCCCGTCTTCTCAATCGTTACCAATGAGAGGTATCCGTTCTTCATTCAGTGCTGCTCATGCAGAACAATTGGTGAAGTGTGATATTGCTGCTCCTGCAACGGGACCAGGAACCTTGATGTCTGTACCTTTCACGGTGTTGGAAGAGAAGCCCTCGGGCTTGAGACAGAGGTTTATATTATGGACACGTGAAGCAAATGAAAACTTGAGGGCTTCATACAAAGCTCAGGTGCCGTTAGAACATGTTTCTAAGTACATACATGTAGTATCGAACGAGTGTGCATCCCTGAGGGACTTACGGTGTGGATTCTATCAGGTAGAAATACCTGAGGGTTCGCGGAAGCATTTTCGATACACCGACGATAAAGGCAGATGGTTCGAACTAACCCGGTTGCCTATGGGACACAGTTGTGCTCCAGAACTTATGCACACCCTGACATCAACCATTGGAGGGCACCCGGACTATGTCAAGGAGGAATACAGGGCCCAAGACGTGACTGTCCATACCTGGATAGACAATATTCGTCTAACGGGGAGCGAAAGGTCGGTAAAGGCAGAAACAGCCCGTCTGGACAAGACGGCGCAGGGAGCCGGTGTGACTTGGAAACCGGAGGACAGCGAGGATGCAGCCTCCGTGTATGATTTTATCGGGGTAAGTTTTGACCACACAAAAGGTGAAGTTTCGCCTTCAAAAAGACTCTTGTCAAAGTTAGAGAGCGTGCAGTTTGATAAAGTAACTGCCGGATAATTGGAGTCTTTTGGAGGCCGACTCATGCACGCAAGCGCCGTATCAGGGGTACTACTTGGTCGGTTTTGGTTTGCGATTAAGTTCTTGCGGCGAGTCATTAACAGCCTCAACTCCGGGAAAAGAAGCGCTTCCTCTCTTGTAAGTATCCCTCCTTCCGTTCAAAAGGAGTTAAAAGTTTGGCGTGCTGCTGTTGGAAAACCGCTCAAAGTACAAAATATCCTTCCATGCACCCCATTTGATGTTTTTGTTGATGCTTCACTGCGAGGATGGGGCATGGTTGCAATCGACAACACTACTAAGGAAGTAATCGTCGCAGGCAATTCATGGACTGATGCTGAATCCTTGTTGCACATCAACATTCTAGAAGCGTTGGCGTTCCGCAACGCAATATTTGCTCTGCCTCCCGCTTTTCTGAGTAATAACGTTCATTTTAAAGTCGATAACACGACTGTAGCATCCGCAGCAAGGAAGGGTATGTGCATGGCCTCAAAACCCTTAAATGAGGCTATTGTAGCAGCTTTGTCAAGACTGCGTGAAGTGGGGGCCACCTTCACAATTGCTTGGGTGCGCTCTGCGTCGAATATTGCGGATTTACCTTCCCGCATGTCGCCCCAGCTGCTTTCTTCCAGGAATGGAAAGAGGGTAGTTGAACAAGCGTTGCGGAAGTTTTTTACACGCGATGGGGTTCGTTCTCGTTCGGAAGGTTAGGTTCATCCTGCCCGGCCGAGACGATTTCCCCTTCGCTTCTTTACTGCGCGTCCCCTTTCCGTTCACATGCATGCAAGATGGAATTCTCGTAGTTTAACTGAGGGAATTCCGATATTGCAAGCATACCTTCACAGGTTCCCCCTCCCCGTTTACACACACACGTCCCGTTCTTCTTTTTCCCTCCCTCCCCACCCTGGTTCGTTCTCGTTCGAAGGTTAGGTTCATCCTGCCCGGCCGAGACGATTTCCCCTTCGCTTCTTTACTGCGCGTCCCCTTTCCGTTCACATGCATGCAAGATGGAATTCCCGGAATTTTTTTTGTCGTATAAGATCGAAGATCTTAGAAGATTAATACTATTCCGACGAGAACTAACACTTGTACAAAGGTTATTACCCCGTCGCTCTCGAGAAGAACACCGTAATTTTACCCCTCGCTTGCCCACCCACCCTTGCCCATTTTTATCTTCTAGTCCAGTGTCCTGAGGCGTCACGAAGAAGTTCGTGGCATACACACGAGAATCTCTGCATGACCTTTCTACGTTTGTTACGCACCATCAATCTGACATCACGCAGCAGCAAGGACGAGAGCAGCGAGTACGGAGCAGCGAGACGGGCGAGGAGGAGAGTATTATTGCCATTTCCAAAAAGACACAAGGTTTTGACCCCTGCATGTTATATCATGCAGGGTCAAAACCTTGTGTCTTTTTGGAAATGGCCAAAATTTTATTTCCAGAAAAAAAATGGGGTTTTTGAATTTTAAAAATTTGGAAGGGGGAGAGGATTTTTACTATAGCGGACTTTTTTCCCACGAAAATGGGGGGGGGGGGGAGGGACCTACCCACCTCAGGCCTCAAAAACGTCTCTATACGCTGGATTACAGCTGCACCATCAACACAGCGTGTCCGCCTCGTCGATACCGGCTCCTGATGACTCGCGGCGGCATCTGCCGAGCTGCCACGACTTGTACGACGCACTTTCCAAAAAATTCCAAATCCTCAAAAATTTGGCAATTTGTACATATCCATTTCCCAAACAATTCCTGAGTCCAAAAACTGTTTTCCAGGAAAGTCCCCTGGGAAACCGACTTAGAGATTTTCGGACAACTTGCACCAAGAGAATCTTGGTGCAAGTTCCGAGCTGGTGGACGATAGCGGACGCAGTTTCCGAGCTAGCGGACGATAGCGGACGCAGTTCCCGAGCTAGCGGACGATTGCGGATGCAGTTTCCGAGCTAGCGGACGATAGCGGACGCAGTTCCCGAGCTAGGGACGCAGTTCCCGAGCTAGCGGACGATATCGGACGCAGTTTCCCGAGCTAGCGGACGATAGCGGACGCAGTTTCCGAGCTAGCGGACGATAGCGGACGCAGTTTCCGAGCTAGCGGACGATAGCGGACGCAGTTTCCGAGCTAGCGGACGATAGCGGACGCAGTTCCCGAGCTAGCGGACGATAGCGGACGCAGTTTCCGAGCTAGCGGACGATAGCGGACGCAGTTCCCGAGCTAGCGGACGATAGCGGACGCAGTTTCCGAGCTAGCGGACGATAGCGGACGCAGTTTCCGAGCTAGCGGACGATAGCGGACGCAGTTCCCGAGGTAGCGGACGATATCGGACGCAGTTTCCGAGCTAGCGGACGATAGCGGACGCAGTTTTCGAGGTAGCGGACGATATCGGACGCAGTTCCCGAGCTAGCGGACGATAGCGGACGCAGTTTCCGAGCTAGCGGACGATAGCGGACGCAGTTCCCGAGCTAGCGGACGATAGCGGACGCAGTTCTCGAGCTAGCGGACGATTGCGGATGCAGTTTCCGAGCTAGCGGACGATAGCGGACGCAGTTCCCGAGCTAGCGGACGATAGCGGACGCAGTTCCCGAGCTAGCGGACGATAGCGGACGCAGTTCCCGAGCTAGCGGACGATAGCGGACGCAGTTCCCGAGCTAGCGGACGATAGCGGACGCAGTTTCCGAGCTAGCGGACGCAAACCCTTTCTCGGGGGATTCCCGACATTTTCCACGCACGACCGGAAGGGGATCAGCCCCGTGGAAGAGTTGGTGTTGTAGCGACAATGCAGGAGCAGCAGCTGGAAGAACGGATTCGAGCTGTCGTTGCAAGGGAAGAAGCGGTGGCCAAACGGGAGGCGAACGTGGCTGAAAGAGAACTGTGCATGGATGCGGCGGCCGCTTGTCCACGAATCGGAAATTGCGAGAATGAGGAAGATGCTCTGCGGCAGGAGGTAGCACTCCTTCGAGCGCAGCTGCGCCTAGTCGCGGCAATTGCCAGCCGAAGCACAACCGAAGCAGCGCACATAATCGAACACTCAGCTGCGACCCAGGATATACCCTTGTATCCGGAAGACCCAGCACCTGCCGGAACGTCGGCTAAACGCCGAAAGATCGAAACCTCCTCAACCGCCGAAGCCAGACCCTCAGCCAGACGTGGACAGATCGCAAGCCCGTCGACCACCGGAGCAGCGCCCACACATGATCAATCAGCTGCAACCCGTCCTGCAAACCCAGACGCACTCGTGCAGTCAGCCGCAAACGCCTCTGCCGCCCAAACATCACCCACAAGCCTACCAGCCACAACCACCGCAAAGCGCCGACAGATCTCAAACCTGTCGATCACCGAAGCAGCGCCCATTTCTGAGCAATCAGCCGCAACCATGCATCCGGAAGGCCCAGCCGCAAACCCCTCAGCCGCCCAAACAGCACCCTCAAGCCCGCCACCCCTCAGATCCTCAGGTAGACGCGGACAAATCCCAAACCCGTCGACCACCGAAGCAGCGCCCAGAAATGAGCAATCAGCTGCAACTCCAGACTTCCGTCCTGACGTACCCATGCACCCGGAAGGCCCAGCCGCAAACCCCTCAGCCGCCCAAACATCACCCGCAAACCCACCACTTTCCGCGTTGGTCATATGCGATAGCCTCTTGCAGTGGCACAACAACTGCACGGCAAGGCTCCTGGAGCTCATGGAGGATATGTTCCCTGCACTTAAGGTTGTGCTCCGCGGAGAGAGCCAGCAGGTTGAATCAGAGTGCGGATTCATTGCCGCAGCACGGGCGAGAAAGGGGTCTGTGGAATCCCCCACGGAATGCGAGGTGAAGCAGGTGGCCAAAGAAGTTGGCGCCAATTCGTGGTGTGATCCGGTGTCGTCGTTTGCCTTGGAGAAGTGGTGCCGTGACAACGGTGTGGGGTACATTCCTTCGGCATCAGTGCTGAAGAAGCAGCTCTCCGGGGAAAAGCAGCCTCTTTCTCCCAGCAATGTGCTCTACCTGCGTGGCCCGGGAGACGTCGGGCATTATGTCGCCGTCTTCTGGACAGCTGCAAGCCACGTATTGGAGAAGAGGGTGTCCGTAGCTACGGCTTCAACTTCTTTCGTATTCTCCGCCGTCATTCTCGTTAGCGGTATGCGCGATGGCATGTCGGCGAGGTTAGATTCTGATTTCACCCAGTCAAGGGAGAAGGTGTGCCTTCCATCCTTCAAACTCTGCAAAGCTCCGATAACAGAATCGTTCAGGAGTTTGCTCTTTAGGCACTGTTTCTTGCGAGCAACACCCAACACAGTAGTGTTGTCTACAAAGATCTCGATATGTTTTCCTCTTGACTCATGGGGGAGCAGCTGTGTCATATAGAAAAGAGCACGGGCCTCCAGTTCGTTTATGTGGCAGGTTTGAAAGAAGGGTTGCCACTCTTGGCCATGAACGGTGACTTCGTTCGTACTCCGATTAACGATCACACCGCCCCACCCTTTCATACTCGCGTCCACAAACATAGTATATGATGCAGGACGGGTAGGCTCGCGAACTCGCCTTTCTGTCTGCACTCGCTGACACCAAACCTGCAACTCTGACCTGACAGAAGGAGGAACAGTAACGGCACTCTCGGGATTGCGCGTGCCTCGGTTGAGAGAATTGACTACTCTCCGTAGAAACTTGAGGCTGAACCAAAACCCCCCCGGGAAGACACCTGCGACAGCAGATGCATGAAGCAACCTTCCACCGAGGGACTCGAGTTCGGAGGCTGTCAAAGTAGAACATACTTTCTGGGCATCTAAGCGTTCTCTGTTTCTTTTCGATATTCGGACCACTTTTCGTCCGTGATCCCATTCTACTCCAAGAAAGTCGTACTTCGTAACCGCGGTTCGAGTATCCTGCGGTTTCCAAGTAATGTGGCACTCCTTTGCGGTGGCATCAAGTCTTTCGGACTCTCTTAAAACCGATGTCGACAGGCCCGAATACCGGATGTTGTCAATCCAGACGTGCACCTGTACTTTTTTCGCAGCAAAAACTGCCTTTACATACACAGGATCTCCAGCCGCAACTGCAGCCAGAGTGTGCATGATCTCGGGGGCGCAGCAATGTCCCATTGGCAAACGATTTAGTGTCCACCAATTACTATCTGAGTCACACCTCAGGGCTATTGCAGTTGGTATACGGACAGTTATAGAAAACAGTGCAGCATTGTAAGGAAGCACACAACACCTGGTACCAGTGGGCGTGAACGTGTGGGAAGTAACGAACCATCGATAGCAGCGAGGGGTGCGGTGCCTCTCAACTGTGTGGGCTCTTCGGGGCTGAACCCCCGGGGCCAGCCTACATGCTCACAACCCCAAACCCGGTTTACGAGCTACCGGGCACAATGAGATAAAGCTTTTGGAGTCGAAAGCCGGGCCCAGCTACTCTCAGTGTGTGAGTGGGTTCACCACCAAAATCGGGGGGGGGGGGAGGGACCTACCCACCTCTGAGCCAAGTTTGCGGGAAAAAATTCCGCGATAGTAATAATCCTCTCCCCCGAACAAACTGCGGTAATTTTTGCGGAAATTGAGCAATTTTTTTTTGGTCAAAACCTTGTGTCTTTTTAAAACGCTCCCGCAGGGCCGATGGAGCCCTGAAAAAAAATTTGGAAAAAATATACGTTCTCTCACTGGTCAAAGTGGGAGAAATTGGGGAAAACCCACTGTGTAGTGAGTTTTTGTTTTTCGGGTTGAGGGGGCCTTGTAGAGGTCCCGAGGGGGTGGAAAAGGCCTCGAGGCAATGCCTCGAGACAGAAAAAAACGCCCCGAGGGACGTCGAGCCGGAGCGAAGCGGAGGCGAGACGTCCCGAGGGGCGTTTTTTTCTGTCGAGAGGCATTTCCCAGCCCCGAGGGGCTCACACAAGGCCCCCGAAACCCGATAAAAAAAAAACGAACGAACAGTGAGGTTTTTTTCTGAGTTTCGAGCATTTTTACCAGTGAGTGACTATTTTTCTCACACAAGCAGCAGTTTTTCCGAACTACCAGGTTTCCACACCACCATAGAGGTACTGGTAATGGCGCGTTTTTTTTAGAGTGGTTTCCCCATGAGGCCTAATCCACTGGCAAGTCTTTTTTTACTAGGGCAAGTTTTTTTTTGGAACAACATACCACGCTGGACATGTCAGTACAAAAAAGAAAGTTGGCAGCGTTGGAACCTGCCATGTAAAGATACAAAACAGGTCCTTCGCACACACACACAAAATAAAACACGTGCTAAAAATATGTCCGTTCTGAGAAGCGACTTCGACGGGGGCTCTTTCGACTGGTCTTCGATCCAGACGAAGGTGTCGGTGCCCCCGGGAATTATCCGAGCCGAGGAAGACGGCGCTTGCATTTTCCCGATGTGCTCAAAGAGCCATGCCGGGGAAGGGCTGACCCACTGCTTCAGATGCGGCCTCACGGCGATCGCGTATTGCCTGAAGGCAAACCTGGGGTGCAAGAGCACTGCCCAGGGCTTCGTGGACCGAATGGGGGAAGACGAATGGGTCTGCCCGGTCTGTACGTGGCTTCTGCAGCGGGGTCAGAAGTGGGAGGACGATCGGGAGATGGAAGGCGTGGACGCAGTACTCGAGAGCCGTCCGAACCCGGGCTCAAACATCGCCGGCGTCGACGTCGACGAATTGCTCGAACAAACACCACCAGGGCCCTTAAAGGCGCTCGTAGAACATCTTCTTGCCCAAACCAAAACCCAAGAGGGAATTGGAGAGTTTGACATACGAATGGCAAACTCATGGGTACCGAAGGTTGCAACCTCTAACCAGAAGAGTCAGATGATGACCGAAGTGCGCTACCGTTACGGGCCCATTGAAGAAGACTTCAAGGCCAGTGTACCTGCGTACGTGCACGAGACCCGTGTCCTGTTTTCTGTCTTGGACAGACTCCTCCCTGTGCCGAAGGACTCGAGACAAGTCCTACAGGTTGCCCATCAACTGCTGGTTCGCCTCGAGGCCCTAAGAATCCGCAAGCTGCAGGGTATGCCTCAACAACTGGCTTGGGAGTCCAAGCTGCAGTTGGTAGATGCCTCTGAGTTCTCTCGCACAGTGTTAAGAAACGCCCTGCGAGCTGTCGAGGTGGCCAACGAGGAGGACAGGAGAAGGAGGAACACGGACGGGCTCAAGAGAGCCTCGTCCGAAGGTGAATTCTCCAAGAGGAGAAGGACCGAAACCCTCTCGAAGTCGGGAAACGGGCGGAAGTCCGTATGAACGACTCCCCCCGCGCCAAGTCCTCTCCAACCGCTGAAGCGGAGTCGGGGCCGCCCCCAGAAGGCCGACTACCTGATCAGCCCAGAGGCTGTCCAGGGGCTGCGTCAAGAGACGTTGAGAACGCTGGCCGAGTGTTACAAAGACACTACCTCCTCGGCTATGACGTCGGTGGTGACCCGGGCTCAGCTATTCATTCAGCAGCTACGACAGTTGGACCCGGAAATCTCAAGAGAGATGGGTTTCCTCATGTGGCTGCAACGAAAAATCGATGCGAAGGAAATCCAACCAGGCTCAGCCAGCCAGTACGTGACATACTGGATGATGGCCGATATCCCCCCGCTAAAGGCTTTTCGAAAAGCACTGCACTTGAAGGAGAGAGAGCTCGAGAGAAGGGAACTCCTGGAGACGAAACTGGTCTCCAAGAGCCAGGTTCTTGGACTGCTGGCGAAATCCACAGGGTTATACAAGGTGGCGTTGGCCGCCCAATGGAGCCTCGCGTCTCGTTTTGTGGACCTGGAACGTCTCCAGGTCGGACACATAAAGGAGAAACAAGAGTTTTTCCTCGTACTTCTCGTAGGGGGGAAGACCGACCCTACGCACCAAGGTCAAGGGATCCTCATACCGAAGACGGGATGGGTGTTCCAGACCGTGATCAGCTGGTGGAGACGACAGAGATCAACTCTCCTGCTTCCGGGCCTAAGCATCGCAGCCTACAACAAGTGGCTCAGAGGCCATCTTGGGGTCACCAGTCACATGATTCGCCACAGTGCACTCACCGAGATCGCCCGGGTGGGTGGCGAACAAGCGGCGCAAGCAATGGGGAGGCACGTAGACGTGAAGAACGTGAGGTTCTATACCCCGATGGAGACTTGGGAGTCGACGAGCGGAACAATCCGGGGGGCCGGAATTCTGCAGTAGGTTTCGACCGTCCCTTCTGGGCTCCTAATGTGGCCCGCAGCTTAAGTAAACTGCATACATATGATTACGCCATGAGGTGGGTGGACCACGAGATGCCCCGAGGCTCCCGTGCCACAAAGGCCTGCTTTGAGGGCCTCGTCGACAGCATCACTGAATCGTGGGTGGACACTGACCTGTTGCTACGAGACTTCCCTGCCTTAGAGATCAATTTGAAGTGGTTTCGAAATCCCGCTTTCCTCGAGGATATCCTTTCGACCGAGTTCAAGAACGCCCCAGGCCCCCCTAACACTAAGTTGAAACAGCACCTTAAAAGACTAGAGGAAATCGGTCTCTGTGAGGCAGTCCCCCGGTCGGAGGCGGAAAGATCCTGGTTCCACGGCGCCTTCACAGTTGCTAAAAAGAAGGCCGGGGTACTCAGGTTCATTCTCTCGTGCAAGGGGGTGAATGAAGCGGTGAGAATGTCGGGACACCCGGTTCCGCCATGCCACCTTCCCTCGTACAACTCAATGCTGCTGAAACTCATGCAATGTAACTTCGTTTGTGAGAATGACGCGAAAGGTTTTTTTTACCAGTTTTTGCTGCCGACCTCAGTGAGAAAGTTTTTCTCGTTTAGAGTCGGGTCTGCGAAACGCAGGTTAACTCGGCTACCGATGGGTTACTCGCCAGCACCTCAAGCGAGCCAAGCTGTGGCCGAGTCTATCGGTGGACTTGCGGCGAAGAGTTCTCCTTCTTCGGTTCACATCGAGTGGATCGACAATTTCATACTCGGAGACATACACGAGGAAAAGTTGTGGAACACCCAAAGACGATTGTGTTCGCTGTGCGACCGATACGGAATTGTACTTGGTGAGGAAGGCCGACCGACGTCCGAAGCCTCGCTCCTTGGAATGGAAGTGAATCTCCAAGACAAGAAGTGGAGACTGAGCACTACGTGGGTTCAAAACGTTGTGCCAGCCCTCCAATTGGTACTCCGCTGCAGGTCCCCGTTGAGAGATTTTTGGCGAGTCGCAGGCTGTATCATGTGGCGGTACCACGTCATGGCTCGGCCTCTCCACCACGTCAAGACGTTGTTGGGCTGGATGTCCTCCGTTTCCGCTCCGGACATCGCTTGGAGCGCCCTCTGCGATATCCCGGACCCTGTCCGTTCCATACTCACGAGAGAGGTCGACATACTAGCCTCGAACAGCTGGAAACGGTGGCTGCGGCCGGAATGCACGGTTCGGACTGTCTCCGACGCGTCTATGTCGGGATGGGCTTACGTTCTTACCGAAAAGAGCATTGCCCACGGTGTTTTCCCGAATCGCTATACTAAAAGCCACATCAACATAAAAGAGTTATACGCGGCGGTCCAGGCAGTAAAACGAATTTGCGTACCGGGCATCCGGTTCAGGATTCAGATCGAGGTGGACAACACAACTGTGGTCGCTATCCTGAATAAAGGTTATTCCCTGATATCTGAGACGCAAGAACTACTCGATGAGCTGGTTGAACTTCTGGACCGAAATTTTGTCGAGGCTATGCACGTCCCTGGATCCCTTAATGTGGCCGATAAATTCACCCGGATGGCCTACCAAAGACGCTGGTCTGGGTCCCTCCTCTAGAAGCTTTGATTTTCTTTGACGCAACCCATTGTGCTGGCCCTTGCTTGACCTCGGCCTCGTAGCGCCTTACTGGCAGCTCATTGCCGTTATCACAAGCGCTTCTCCGAGTGATGTGACGCGTCTGCAACATGTCTCACAGTCCCCAGTAAGAACTGAGGACCAGCCTGCGAAGATTCTTTCGGCAGTCCCGACAGAGTTTTCCAGCAAACAATGCCGAGAGGCCACAACGAGCGAAGTTGTTATATGACAAGACTAAAATTACTGCACGGCAAGAGCCAACAAACAGCAGTACTAAAAAAGACCGAAGAGTGGTTCGGCGATCTTCCTCTTCCAACTTCCAATGACTCTTGTACTTACCGACGTAAAAGGGGTACACGTGCTCAACGACGCCTTTTCTTTTTTGGAACAACATACCACGCTGGACATGTCAGTACAAAAAAGAAAGTTGGCAGCGTTGGAACCTGCCATGTAAAGATACAAAACAGGTCCTTCGCACACACACACAAAATAAAACACGTGCTAAAAATATGTCCGTTCTGAGAAGCGACTTCGACGGGGGCTCTTTCGACTGGTCTTCGATCCAGACGAAGGTGTCGGTGCCCCCGGGAATTATCCGAGCCGAGGAAGACGGCGCTTGCATTTTCCCGATGTGCTCAAAGAGCCATGCCGGGGAAGGGCTGACCCACTGCTTCAGATGCGGCCTCACGGCGATCGCGTATTGCCTGAAGGCAAACCTGGGGTGCAAGAGCACTGCCCAGGGCTTCGTGGACCGAATGGGGGAAGACGAATGGGTCTGCCCGGTCTGTACGTGGCTTCTGCAGCGGGGTCAGAAGTGGGAGGACGATCGGGAGATGGAAGGCGTGGACGCAGTACTCGAGAGCCGTCCGAACCCGGGCTCAAACATCGCCGGCGTCGACGTCGACGAATTGCTCGAACAAACACCACCAGGGCCCTTAAAGGCGCTCGTAGAACATCTTCTTGCCCAAACCAAAACCCAAGAGGGAATTGGAGAGTTTGACATACGAATGGCAAACTCATGGGTACCGAAGGTTGCAACCTCTAACCAGAAGAGTCAGATGATGACCGAAGTGCGCTACCGTTACGGGCCCATTGAAGAAGACTTCAAGGCCAGTGTACCTGCGTACGTGCACGAGACCCGTGTCCTGTTTTCTGTCTTGGACAGACTCCTCCCTGTGCCGAAGGACTCGAGACAAGTCCTACAGGTTGCCCATCAACTGCTGGTTCGCCTCGAGGCCCTAAGAATCCGCAAGCTGCAGGGTATGCCTCAACAACTGGCTTGGGAGTCCAAGCTGCAGTTGGTAGATGCCTCTGAGTTCTCTCGCACAGTGTTAAGAAACGCCCTGCGAGCTGTCGAGGTGGCCAACGAGGAGGACAGGAGAAGGAAGAACACGGACGGGCTCAAGAGAGCCTCGTCCGAAGGTGAATTCTCCAAGAGGCAAGTCTTTTTTTCTGGCAAGTCTTTTTTTTACTAGGGCAAGTTTTTTTTTCTGAGGCAAGTCTTTTTTTACTAGGGCAAGTTTTTTTTCTGGGGCAAGTCTTTTTTTACTAGGGCAAGTTTTTTGAAGCGTTCTCGGGCCAAACCGTTGCTTTTTTTGGCTTTTTTGGCCGCCACTGTACCAGTACAGTACCATTGAGAAAAAAACTGGGACCAGTGAGTTGTTAAAAGTAGCAGTGAGAGAAAAAAGTTTCTCTCACTGGTAGCAGTGAGAGAAAAAAGTTTCTCTCACTGGTAGCAGTGAGAGAAAAAAGTTTCTCTCACTGGTAGCAGTGAGAGAAACTTTTAACAACTCACTGGTTTACCAGTGCTACAAAGGAGTGAGATAAAAAGGGAAAAACTCACTGGTAGTGAGAAAAACTGCTGGGAGTGAGAGAAAAAAAAATCCGAAAATTTCCAAAAAAATTTTGGGCCAAAAAAAAATCCGAAATTTTCCGAAAAATTTTCGGGCCAAAAAAAAAAAATCCGAAAAATTTCCGAAATTTTTTTGGGCCAAAAAAAAAATCCAAAAATTTTCCGAAAAATTTTTGGGCCAAAAAAAAAATCCGAAACCACCCAATCCAACTATATACACACGAAACAGAGATCTTACGATTCAGCGAAAAAGCGAGCAAAAAAGAGTGTTTACAAACCCTGGAGGAAGTCGGAAAAAACAGTCGGCGAAAAACTTGGAAAAAAGACGGGAAAAAGACCTTCAAGTGCTCCAAGGCCAGACGATTGTAGTGTTGCAAACGAATCGCAAACGCGCTGAAGTTAGGACTCCCACACTGAAATCAAGTGCTCCTAGGCAGACGAACTGTTAGTGTTGTGAACGAATCGCAAACACGCTGAGATCGGGACCCTACACACTGAAATCGACTGAGAACAACCTGAGCGATCTCTCTTAATAAAAGCGCAACACTTACAAACATGGCTAGCCGTAGTTAAAGTGTATAAGCATACCTACTACCCTCATACCACCCGCCTCACAGCCTCAATGGTCAACCGGAGACCCTAAAACACCGAACCTCTAAACCACAATAAACGCTAAAAGATTCAAGCGCCGAAGGCGCAACCACCCAATCCAACTATGTACACACGAAACAGAGATCTTATGAATCAACGAAAAGCGAGCGAAAACGAGCGTGTAAAACCCGGGAAAAGTCGGAAAGACAGTCAGCGAAAAACTTGGAAAAAAGACGGGAAAAAGACCTTCAAGTGCTCCAAGGCCAGACGACTGTTTAGTGTTGCAAACGAATCACGAACACGCTGAAGTTGGGACCCCACACACTGAAATAACGCTTGAAATCGACTGAGAACAACCTGAGCGATCTCTCTCAATAAAAGATTCAAGCGCCGAAGGCGCAACCACCGAAAACGACTTGGTACACATGAAACAGAGATCTTATGAATCAACGAAAAGCGAGCGAAAAAGAGCGTGTAAAACCCGGGAAAAGTCGGAAAGACAGTCGGCGAAAAACTTGGAAAAAGACGGGAAAATACGACCTTCAAGTGTTCCAAGACCAGACGACTGTATAGTGTTGCAAACAAATCGCAAACACGCTGAGATCGGGACCCCACACACTGAAATCGACTGAGAACAACCTGAGCGATCTCTCTTAATAAAAGATTCAAGCGGCGAAGGCGCAACCACCCAATCCGACTTTGTACACACAAAACAGAGATCTTATGAATCAACGAAAAGCGAGCGAAAAAGAGCGTGTAAAACCGGGAAAAGTCGGAAAGACAGTCGGCGAAAAACTTGGAAAAAAGACGGGAAAATACGACCTTCAAGTGCTCCAAGACCAGACGACTGTATAGTGTTGCAAACGAATCGCAAACACGCTGAAGTTGGGTCTCCCACACACTGAAATCAAGTGCTCCTAGGCAGACGAACTGTTAGTGTTGCAAACGAATCGCAAACACGCTGAGATCGGGACCCCACACACTGAAATCGACTGAGAACAACCTGAGCGATCTCTCTTAATAAAAGATTCAAGCGCCGAAGGCGCAACCACCCAATCCGACTTTGTACACACGAAACAGAGATCTTATGAATCAACGAAAAGCGAGCGAAAAAGAGCGTGTAAAACCCGGGAAAAGTCGGAAAGACAGTCGGCGAAAAACTTGGAAAAAAGACGGGAAAATACGACCTTCAAGTGCTCCAAGACCAGACGACTGTATAGTGTTGCAAACGAATCGCAAACACGCTGAGATCGGGACCCCACACACTGAAATCGACTGAGAACAACCTGAGCGATCTCTCTTAATAAAAGATTCAAGCGCCGAAGGCGCAACCACCCAATCCGACTTTGTACACACGAAACAGAGATCTTATGAATCAACGAAAAGCGAGCGAAAAAGAGCGTGTAAAACCCGGTAAAAGACGGAAAGACAGTCGGCGAAAAACTTGGAAAAAAGACGGGAAAATACGACCTTGAAGTGCTCCAAGGCCAGACGACTGCATAGTGTTGCAAACGAATCGCAAACACGCTGAAGTTGGGACCCCCACACACTGAAATCAAGTGCTCCTAGGCAGACGAACTGTTAGTGTTGCAAACGAATCGCAAACACGCTGAGATCGGGACCCCACACACTGAAATCGACTGAGAAGAACCTGAGCGATCTCTCTTGATAAAAGATTCAAGCGCCGAAGGCGCAACCACCCAATCCAACTATGTACACACGAAACAGAGATCTTATGAATCAACGAAAAGCGAGCGAAAAAGAGCGTGTAAAACCCGGGAAAAGTCGGAAAGACAGTCGGCGAAAAACTAGGAAAAAGACGGGAAAATACGACCTTCAAGTGCTCCAAGGCCAGACGACTGTATAGTGTTGCAAACGAATCGCAAACACGCTGAAGTTGGGACTCCCACACACTGAAATCAAGTGCTCCTAGGCAGACGAACTGTTAGTGTTGCGAACGAATCGCAAACACGCTGAGATCGGGACCCCACACACTGAAATCGACTGAGAAGAACCTGAGCGATCTCTCTTAATAAAAGATTCAAGCGCCGAAGGCGCAAGCACCCAATCTGACTTTGTACACACGAAACAGAGATCTTATGAATCAACGAAAAGCGAGCGAAAAAGAGCGTGAAAACCCCGGGAAAAGTCGGAAAGACAGTCGGCGAAAAACTTGGAAAAAAGACGGGAAAATACGACCTTCAAGTGCTCCAAGGCCAGACGACTGCATAGTGTTGCAAACGAATCGTAAACACGCTGAAGTTGGGACCCCCACACACTGAAATCAAGTGCTCCTAGGCAGACGAACTGTTAGTGTTGCGAACGAATCGCAAACACGCTGAGATCGGGACCCCACACACTGAAATCGACTGAGAACAACCTGAGCGATCTCTCTTGATAAAAGATTCAAGCGCCGAAGGCGCAACCACCCAATCCAACTATGTACACACGAAACAGAGATCTTATGAATCAACGAAAAGCGAGCGAAAAAGAGCGTGAAAAACCCGGTAAAAGACGGAAAGACAGTCGGCGAAAAACTAGGAAAAAGACGGGAAAATACGACCTTCAAGTGCTCCAAGGCCAGACGACTGTATAGTGTTGCAAACGAATCGCAAACACGCTGAAGTTGGGACCCCCACACACTGAAATCAAGTGCTCCTAGGCAGACGAACTGTTAGTGTTGCGAACGAATCGCAAACACGCTGAGATCGGGACCCCACACACTGAAATCGACTGAGAAGAACCTGAGCGATCTCTCTTGATAAAAGATTCAAGCGCCGAAGGCGCAACCACCCAATCCGACCTCCACACTGAACAGCGATCTCACAAGTGCTTTGCTGCTGGAGACCGAATGGATGTTGGGCAAGCACTGATGCGGTGCCCGAGTATCCGCAAGACGTATTGTTCAGCGGGAGTTGAGAGTCTCTGCCAAGGTGCTAGCCGCCGCCGTGGGCCAAGCGATGGAGGGCTAGCGAACTGCGTCCGATATCGTCCGCTACCTCGGGAACTGCGTCCGCTATCGTCCGCTAGCTCGGGAACTGCGTCCGCTATCGTCCGCTAGCTCGGAAACTGCATCCGCAATCGTCCGCTAGCTCGAGAACTGCGTCCGCTATCGTCCGCTAGCTCGGGAACTGCGTCCGCTATCGTCCGCTAGCTCGGAAACTGCGTCCGCTATCGTCCGCTAGCTCGGGAACTGCGTCCGATATCGTCCGCTACCTCGGAAACTGCGTCCGCTATCGTCCGCTAGCTCGGAAACTGCGTCCGATATCGTCCGCTACCTCGGGAACTGCGTCCGCTATCGTCCGCTAGCTCGGAAACTGCGTCCGCTATCGTCCGCTAGCTCGGAAACTGCGTCCGCTATCGTCCGCTAGCTCGGGAACTGCGTCCGCTATCGTCCGCTAGCTCGGAAACTGCGTCCGCTATCGTCCGCTAGCTCGGGAACTGCGTCCGCTATCGTCCGCTAGCTCGGAAACTGCGTCCGCTATCGTCCGCTAGCTCGGAAACTGCGTCCGCTATCGTCCGCTAGCTCGGAAACTGCGTCCGCTATCGTCCGCTAGCTCGGGAACTGCGTCCGCTATCGTCCGCTAGCTCGGGAACTGCGTCCCTAGCTCGGGAACTGCGTCCGCTATCGTCCGCTAGCTCGGAAACTGCATCCGCAATCGTCCGGTAGCTCGGGAACTGCGTCCGCTATCGTCCGCTAGCTCGGGAACTGCGTCCGCTATCGTCCGCTAGCTCGGAAACTGCGTCCGCTATCGTCCACCAGCTCGGAACTTGCACCAAGATTCTCTTGGTGCAAGTTGTCCGAAAATCTCTAAGTCGGTTTCCCAGGGGACTTTCCTGGAAAACAGTTTTTGGACTCAGGAATTGTTTGGGAAATGGATATTTACAAATTGCCAAATTTTTGAGGATTTGGAATTTTTTGGAAAGTGCGTCGTACAAGTCGTGGCAGCTCGGCAGATGCCGCCGCGAGTCATCAGGAGCCGGTATCGACGAGGCGGACACGCTGTGTTGATGGTGCAGCTGTAATCCAGCGTATAGAGACGTTTTTGAGGCCTGAGGTGGGTAGGTCCCTCCCCCCCCCCCATTTTCGTGGGAAAAAAGTCCGCTATAGTAAAAATCCTCTCCCCCTAGGGGACGCCGGATTATTACCCGGGCAGGCCAACTGCCTGCCCAGAGGGGGGGGGGGACCCACCCACCCCCAAATCGTGGGATTTTTTTTTTTTTTTGAGTTTCCAATTTCACCACCTGCGCATGCCAATTCACCGTCGGCCACCGTCGACACGATCCCGAAGGACTACGGCACCGGCTCCGTGCCCGAGGAGCAAGTCGTCGATGACTACCCGCACTACTTCCTCTATACGTGCACGAAGGCCATCAAGTGACGACCCTTCTAGCGTCAATCCTGCCATGTGTAACATAGCCTCGCGGCGACCCCGAGGCTCAGCCCGCAGCCCCGCGGGGCCGGGGCTTCCGGAACTGGGAGTGGATCCACTTGAAGTTCCAGTGGACAACAGATGCCGCCAGCGCTGGGAAAGATCGAGTGACCGCCTCATCCCGGGACGGCTTGGGCGGGGCTGTCGGGGTTGACGGTAGAAGATCCCCAGCGCGTCCTCCAAGTTGCTTTGTTGCTGTTTCTTCCTTACCACCTTGTGCGGTGTCACGGGATACCAGCGGGAAGAGCGAAGACACAAGGTTTTGACCCTGCATGTTAGCTTCCCATTCCAAATTCCAACAGCTGACGGAATTTGGAAATCCGGGCGGCTCAAAAAATAAATTTTTTCCGGAATTTTTTTTTTTTGCCATTTTCAAAAAGACACAAGGTTTTGACCCTGCATGATAAATTATGTCACAAAAGCGTCTCTTAGACTGCGGCTTCAGCCAAGCTTGCCGGAGCAGTGTTGCCAGGACCACCACGAGCCCGGTGACGGTGTCCTCACGCAATGCTGCGGAGCGCACCACCTGACGCGTTGTGGCGGCTGCGCCAATGCCGCCAGAGTGGCCACCACCGGGTGGGAGACCGGCCGGACGACGAGAACGAGGCACCTGCACCTCCGGCGGGACCTCAACCGGCACCGGCAGCGCCCCGACGCGGGCTCCGACGCAAACGCGGGGAGACGAGCGAGAAATCCTCCGGCTCCGGCCAGGGAGACTCACCAACGATCGATCGCGCTGCGCCGCTGCGGCGGCGTGCTGCGGAGGACCCTTCCGTCCCACGCACCCCCCCAGCGCGGCGGCGCCGACGCACTCAACTGCCAACGCCGCAACTCCGGGCCAACACCCCCGCCCGACGAACGCCGCCCAATGCGCAGCCCCCGGCTGCGTCCATCCGACGCGCGAACCGACGCAAACGCGAAGAAACGAGCGAAGGGTCGTCCAACGATGGCTCCGGCCGGGAGGCCACAATGACACCCACTCGTAGGCCGCCTCCGCGGCGACGTAACAGACGCGTTCCATCTGCTGTGACGTAGACACGGAGTGTGCATAGTGCGTTGCTCAGGGTAGTCGAAGGCCTGACAATCACACTAATGCAACAAATTTAACAACTATGGTGTGATCGGTATAGCATGCAGGGTCAGAACCTTGTGTCTTTTTGGAAATGGCCAAAATTTTATTTCCAGAAAAAAAATGGGTTTTTTGAATTTTAAAATTTTGGAACAAACTCTGCGGTAATTTTTGAGGAAGTTGAGCAATTTTTTTTTTTTCCAAAAAAATTTCAGGGCTCCATCGGCCCCGCGGGAGCGTTTTAAAAAGACACAAGGTTCTGACCCTGCATGATAGCCATGGGGTACTACGGGGGAACTACGGGGAACTGGCCTTGGGGTGTCCTTTTTTTTTTTGGTGGTACTTGAGGGGCATAGGTCTCATGTTTCCCTCAGACTGCGGGGGCTTTGGAGTTAGTTAAAGTGTTTGGGGCTTTTTGGGGGTGGTGGTGGACAGGGGCGCCAGGGGTCTTCAAACCGGCGCGTTTAAATTTAGGGAAAACGACAAAGTGGATTCTATATAACATGCAGGGTCAGAACCTTGTGTCTTTTTGGAAATGGCCAAAAAAAAATTTCCAGAAAAAAAATGGGTTTTTTGAATTTTAAAAGTTTGGAACAAACTCTGCAGTAATTTTTGAGAAAGTTGAGAAATTTTTTTTTTTCCGAAAATTTTTTTAGGGCTCCATCGGGCCCGCGGGAGCGTTTTAAAAAGACACAAGGTTTTGACCCTGCATGATAACTGGATTACGACAAAGTGGATTATAATCCACTTTGTCGCCTAATCCACTTTGTCGCCCCGTATGGGGCATTTGTGGGGGGTCGCAAGGGGGTCCTTCGGGTACCTCAGGGGCCTTCCGAGGGGGTCATTGGGAGTTCAGGGAAACCATGGGGGGACTATATATGCGAGTACCGAATCCTTGTTGCCAATACGAGCGACCAACTGCTCTGTCTCCCGCATATTTGTTCCTCGTTTGATTTAGCTGGTGGTACTTTGAAGTAGTTAGGCTCTCTCACAATCTCTTGTTCAAATGTGCTGGACTAAGAATCGAAGGCACCCTTCTTACTACGGCTTCCTTCACGAAGGAAAATAAAATTTTTTTATCACATCTTACGACTGTAAGAATAACATCGAACAATAACCAACGCTACTTCCACTTCTTCGAGCCAACGAGCCTTCATGCGAACAGCGCAAGCGTAACCTCTGTCACTCAAACCCTCCAACCACCCCCCCCCCGTACCCCGAGGACAACCCTCAAAACCCCAACTTCCCCTCTCCCCCTCTCCCCCCCTTCTTTTTCTCCCCCATTTCTTTTTCCTTTTTTCATCCCCTAATCCGTGCCTCGTAACACACAGCCGCCGATCAACACGAAACCACCCAGAAGAAAAGCCAGGCACCGGGATCTTCCTGACGAGCACGCAACCCGGTGAACTTAATCAAGAGTCGAAGATTAGCGTCGAAACTTCCTGGCTTTTCACGCCGCAGCAGAACGACCACACCCTACCCAAACCCAAGCACCCTCTAAACGCGTTAGGGGACTTCACAAGGTTTCACAACGGAGTGACACAACACCCGAAACGAGTCGCACTCTTTTACTTTTCTCAACCCCCCGCCATACCCAAGCCTCTACGGTCAACCGGAGACTTTAAAATACCGACCTTCTAATCCACAAATAACGCTAGAAAAAACACCGAATGCTGTGGCTCTTGCGTGCTACCTCTGAATTCGGTAAAGCCAAAGAGAGTGGACGTGTACCACACTCATAGTGCTTAAACGAGGCCTTCTCTATTTAACGATTACACACAACGTAGATACAGTACAACGTAAACAGCGCAATACGAAAAGGCCAGGTTTTTCGTGCACCATCGCAACAGGCATCAGCCGCAAAACGCACGAACCCAAAAACACCCAACTTATCCCCGTCTCTCTTCCCCAATCTCCTTTCTTTCCAAAGTATCACTGCCAACGCTAGTCCGCCCAAGGGAAACAAAGGCATACTTAGCCAGCAGCACTCCCAATATACGGTCAAGCGAGTCATAACCACAATCATTACTCTGACCCGAAGGCAAAACCAGCGAAACCCGGAAGTGTTGAACAACCTTCCCAACGCCCACCGTTTGACCGTCGCCTTCCACCAAAAGGAAAAAGAAAAAAACTCCGACACCTACCCCGCCTATCGACCGGATCAACAATCCACGCAGCGCAACGGAGACGCTTCCGCCCACGTTAAACCACCTTCTTCTACCGTCGATAGATCTACGAAGTTAACCAGAACGAATCCGCAAACCTCACAACTAATGCCACAACCTAACCATCGGCAGTTTCCACAGCGCATCTTCAGAGGAGTTACACACTTGCTGGACCCCTTGCACTTCAATACCTGCATACATACCTCCAGCAGTACCAAACACCTCTTGTACAATGCCGCCGCAACACCCATCTTCCCTTTCACCACGTCACCTTGTCATGTAAACAACATCTGCCCTCACATCCTCTCCCCGTGTACCAACAATCAATAAAACTCCTCCCAGGTCGAACCCCCGGTCGAAACACGGAATTTGAGGGTACAGCCAAAATAAAATACAAGCATAGGGATGCACCAGCTATGCATGACGGACCCAGCGATCTATATATCCCGCACCTTCAAACTCGGTCATATGATGAAGGAGCCGCCGTGGGAGAAGGCTGACCGTCATGGTCGAGGCCACACTTTCCGTAATTTCCACCGCCTTCAAAGGGGTCCAAGCTCCTACAACCACGCATCTCTCGAGGAAGTACACGGTCCACGTTCACTTTTCACACAGGCCTTCTAACAACAGCCAACATATTCCGACACACAGCAGCTATCAAAGACCTACGTCCTAAGTAAGAAGACAGCCAATCTCCACAGCAGCGTGACCGACAAAGCTTAACTATACGCAGTAGACCGCAGCATACCACAGAACGTACAACCTCCCCACATCCAGCGAAAGCCCGCAGACAACGCATCACGCAGCGACCTGAACTCCCAACCCCACACACCGTCCGAAAAGTCCGTTAGACCACAATAGGGGAACGTAGCATGCATACGTGACCCCGGGGTCAGGGTCCAAGCGCAACATTAAAACCGCAGGACAGCCGTTCATCTCGCCTCGTAGCGTTACAACTACGACCTCCTCGCTGCCAAGGAACCGCCGACTCCTTGGGCATAGAAAACTAGGTGATCGAAGATGGGGTTCCCGGATGGCCCGGTACAACCATCAACGATCTTTCGGAGAGAAAAGCCATCCACAGCATACGCTGCTCCAAAGCCAATACCTGTATGGCGTCACCCTATTTAGGGACAGGACCTCGGTACTTGTACCACTAAAGTCAACAAAGTAACACTCGGTGCGCGGCGTACCTTTAAAAACACCAATCAATCCAATAGAAGTAAACAGTTGTCAAAACGCAAAATAACTCCAACTCTCCTAAACGTACGGGAGATCCTCGCAGACGCAGCAACGCACGCAACAGTTAGAACAGCACGACGCGCGCACAAGTCCAAGCGCAAAGAAACAGAACGGATAAACACCCGCTACAACCATGCTGAAAACCGAAAAGCGGCACATACCGTACCCACTCCGTGCTCACCACGACGCACCAACGACGACTCGCCGCTACCCACATACCACGAAGCACTTATCCAACGCATTAGCACCCAACAGCGCGAACCACCAACCGCACGACTCACAGAGGCAGCGCCTACTAGCCCTACGCCTACGAAGAGCACCCGCAGCAATACGAAAAGCTCGTTCTCGAAAAGACGCACAGCTCCCGCACCACATAACCAGCGATACGCTACAACGAACACGCCCGCCAGTAACCACGCACAGGCACTACGTTCACTGTACTTCGACACACCTCCATCAGCAGACTCCACCCTGGACACCGACGAAACTTACGAACCACAACCTTACATCAACACCCACGATACATACCACTCACAACCTTACATACCAAGATACGTAACTACACCTGCTCTCGTCACGCCACACGTCTCGACGAGCACCGACGAAACATACGAACCACAACCGTACCAACCACCTAGCCTCATTAACATCTCACCCAACACGAACCGACGTTCAAGCATAAACTCCAACGACACGTACCTCCCACGACCATATTCTTCAAACCACGAGACTTCTCCCGCGCACACGACCCGACACTCGTCTACGAACACCGACAGGACATACGAACCACAACCATACCTACTAACTAGCCGCACACAAGCCATCAGCATATCACCCAACACGGACAAACGTTCAAGCACCAACTCCAGTGACACGTACCTCCCACGGCCATACCTTTCAAACCACGAGACTACACCCGTGCGCACGACCCGACAATCGTCAACGAACACCGACAGAACATACGAACCACAACCACTACCAACTAACCGCGCACAAGCCATCAGCATCTCACCCGACACGGTCCAACGTTCAAGCATCAACTCCAGCGACACGTACCTCCCACGACCATATCTTCCAAACCGCAAGACTGCACCCGCACGCACAGCCCGACACATGTCTACGAACACCGACAGAGCATACGAACCACAACCATATCTACCAACTAGCAGCGCAGAAACCATCCGCATCTCACCCTACACGAAGCAACCCTCAACCACAAGCTCCTGCGACACATACTTCCCACAACCATATGTTTCAAACTACGCCCACTCGGACCAACACTCTTTCACGAACTCCGAAAGAACTTACAAACCGCGACCGTACTTACCACCCTTCCACGCACAAGACACCAGCATTTCACCCAACTTAGACCAGACCTCATCCCACAGCTCCTACGACACTTACCACCCACACCCCTACGTCCCAAACCACAAAACCACACCCCCCAGCAGGACGCGGCATTTAACTCCAGGTACCGACAAAACATATAAACTACAACCGCACGTACCGCACGCCTGTCAAAGGGTCATCAGCATATCGCCTTGCACAGATCAACCCCCACTGCTCAACTCACAAGACAATTACTCCCCACGACCTTTTACTCCCAACTTCGAAATCACACACCCGCACTCAGCGCAGCACGCAGCACCGGGCATCGTTGAAACATACGAAACGTACGTAGCGCCCACCCCCACAAGTAGTAACTTCCCAGCCGACTTCCAACACGACGTCTCATACACCGAACGCATCCCAAACATCCCACGGCCACACATGCCGTACTACGGGTCTCCCACCCCTGCCACGATGAGACGTCCCACCTCCATCCTCAACGAAACGTACAAGCCACGACACCAACCACACATCGACTACCCAACACCCGACATTCATCGACGCTACCCACAACAATCCGCACTCCCTCCAGCAGTGCCGACCATCACACTCCGAACTATACCTCCCCCAACCCTCCACACACCTCCGAAACTAACTAACACACGACCCACTACGGCATTCCTACTCCCACCCACACAATACGGTCTCCGACATCCACCACCAACGCTGAATACACTCGTACTCCCTTCACACCAACCTTATACATCACAACCGAACAAACTACACCAAAACCTCACATTCAAACCACCACAAGACGTACGGACCACACAACACAGCACACCAACACAAGAGAACCCCCGACCAGTCACCCACCTCAACGACACACACTTGAAGTACAAGCTCAAACAGAACGCCATCGACCCAAAAGAAGCAGACCGTCCAGAATTTAAGCGAAACCCGTTCCTCACATGCTTTCGCACTAAAGCGAAATACAATTACGGGAAACAGTTCTGGGCCGCGTATGACACCAAACGACGAGAAGCGCAGGTCGTGTTCTTCACCAAACAACACAAGCAGCTACACAAGGGATGGAAGAACCAGCAGACCGACAAACCAGCACACTCCGACCAAGGAGTAGTCTACGCCCTTATAGACGAACGCGGAAACGTCAAATACGTCGGGCAAACCAAAGGTACCGCTGAGGATCGTCTGAAATCCCACTGGTATCAACGCCGCAACAACACACCCATCGCCAAAGCTCTTCTGAAACGGGACTTTCCCCTCTACGCGACACCGCTCGAGAAAGTTCCAATCAACGAGCACGCCACAAACGACGAATTCCGGAGACAGGCACTTCCGAGAGAGAACTGGTGGATTTCACACTTCCAACCCACATACAACGTCCAACGACATATCAGAAACGCCACTACACGCCCCAGGAAAAGCAGAAAACGTTCCAATCAACGCCACGAACGAACGAAAAACGCACCAAAAGTCGAAAAGTGGGCATGGTTGGAAGACGGAAAACTGCGGATCAACCTCACTACCGAAGCACGAGCATTCTCAATCAGGAGCCAACTACACCACCTGGTAAACCTCAGCGACAAAGACCTCACCGGCTACAACTTCGACCTTATGGGACGCACACGGATCAAGCGGCTTCTTAACTGGCTAATCGCACACGCACCTCGCACCAATTTGCCACCTACCGTCACAGCACTCGAAAAAAGCCTAAAAGATCGACTCGGGGAGATAACACTCAACAAAGTAATAAAAGACGACGGAGCACCAGCAAGGCTCATAATCACACACGGCAGTGAACACATCAACTCACTACGTTTACACGACATCCTACAACAACCGGCGATTAAACGCGCTTGCCCAAAAGAAGAGATACTACAGCGCACCAAAATCTCTTTCCGACTGAACCCCCCACTCTATCTTAGGCTACAAAACGTAACACAGATCAGCAAGGAACTGCCTGACATACCACTCCCTAAACCAGAGCACTGCGCATGTCACAGATACAACTCCGGAAAAACGATCAACGGCCACGCCATAGGCTTCCTCTCAGCAATTACGAAAGAAAACGGGCTTTCGGAAATCGTCAGCAGAGGCAGAAAGTACAGATGCTACCAGAGCCACCACGCTCTGACCGAAACGCTACACGAGGCAATAGAGGAGTACGTACAGACATACTACCCCGCAGGCAGTGACACAACCTCATTCGAAACGGAGCTCAAAGCCGAAATATCACGAAGAATGGCGGCTCTACCACCTTCAGACGACGAGAAATTGAATACAAAGGCCACAGCCGAACTAGCTGTCATTAAACAACACCTGGTCATCTTACCAGTAGACAAAACAACGCACGATTTTGGATACTGTTGCAAAGCCCAATACACACACGCGCTACGACAACAACTCGACGCAAACGAAACATACGAGAAACAAACGATCACAAAAACAGAAGTAGAGAGCAACCACAAACGTATAATGGCAGAGCTCGACCTACCGTTCCACAAGGGACTACCACACCTCTACGGCTCCATAAAATTACACAAAGCAGAACCATCTTTCCGTTGGATAGCCGGTGTCGCCGCAGAAAAAAACAAAAAGCACCGCAACACAAAACGCGAGGCACCCAAAGCAACCCTCACAAATGCCCACCTCGAACTATCAGGCCTATTGAAAAGCGTGATGAAAGCCCTCAAACGAAAAGACGAACTCAACTTCCGCCGTACAGGAATCAAACGTGTATGGTTTACAGAAGGACCAGACGACATCACCCTGCACATAAAGCAGAACCTCACCCGCCTCCGATACAAAATCCCAACTACACACGACTTCGAGGACATGTACACAAGGCTACCTCAGGACAAGATAGTGGAAGAAGTATGCGAAGCGATCGAAGAAGCTTTCGAATTCGAAGAACAGAACGGCAACCCTAACCTAACACGTGGAGCGAAACAGAAAGGCAAGAAAACCTTCACCTTCAGTCGGCAGACGAACGACACGAAGCGCGCATACTCCAGAGAAGCAGTCAAAGAACTACTTGCAATCATTATCGGTAACAGCTACATAGCACAAGGCGATCAAGTACTCAGGCAGACCGACGGCATACCTATGGGCGGTAATGCTAGCTCGGATATAGCAAACCTTTTCTGCTATCGGATCGAGAAAGCATACGTAGACAGCCTCGTAGATGAAGGAAAGATCGAAGAAGCGAAGGCACACGCACACACCTACCGCTTCATCGACGACTTCCTCAACTTCGGGACCACACCACCACCGCAGCACCTTTACAACATGCGGTACAAAAACACAACTACAGCACACGACGACGTAGTATTTCTCGGAGTCCGGATACGCGTCGAACGTCCGGATCCTCCCCACGCACCGCACATCCGCCTCACAATACAACCGAAAAACTACGGGACCCGCTATACCCACCACCTAACAACGGCTCCCAAGGCGCAAGCGAGCGGGATCTTCAAGGGCGCGCTGATACGAGCAATCCGACAAACGAACCACCTACAAGACCTGCGTGTAGAAATACAGAGGAGCGTATATGCCATGATCGACAGAGGTCACAACCCACGGGTACTATACGCACCCTGGAACGCATGGCTCACAGAGGAATTCGGCAACCTGCCACGACTCCACAGCCAGCTCAAGCCGTTCCTTGGATTCTGCGTAGCCCGGCACAAAAAACGCCAACCACGCATCAACGAACCGGAGTTCGCCGGCAAACACAGGCCAACCAACTTCTTCCCAGCCCACTTACCGAGCGAATCACCATCCTCCGTTGACTCTCCATCACAACCCACACCCGAATTAACCGTCACGGAACGAGTAGCCAGCCTCGTTGCAACCATCACCATCGCCGCAGCAGTAGCAGCCAAAACGAAGCGGAAACACCCACAGCAACTTCACAAATACACGACAAGAAACTCTTGCTTCCTGCAAGCGTCGCTAAACCTCATAGCAGCGACACACTTGTCAAATCAAATACGCAAGTACAACGACTGTCCACAACACCAAACAGGCCCATGCACACAAGACGTGAACGAATGGATAAGCGGCAGGAAAACCCAAAACGTCGTCCAAAGGCTCTTCGAGCACATGGACACACACCTCGGCGACGGAGAACAACACGACCTAGAAGAAGCCTTACTTCAACTACTCGCTGCGATAGCGAACGAAAACGAAGAACACCGCACGTGCCAACCAAACTGCAGCGACGCCTTCAACGAATTATTACACCTACAGACGACAACAATCCATTGCAACAACTGCGGCTACATCAAAACAGAAGATCAACCCTACAGCATGACAATCCTCGCAATACAGGCCAGCACCGCTCAAGGATGTCTGGACAGTTTCTGCAAGAAAAGCACCCCCAAAGATTACAGATGTGACAAGTGCAAAAAGACAAAGACAGCAGAAACGCAAACCAGTATCCGAGCAGCACAAGACACATTACTACTGTGTCTTAGACGGAACGAGTTCGCAAACGAAAATCGAACCCCGGTGGCAGCTGATCCCACCCTCAACATTCCGGACCACGAACACAAATACGAACTCCAAGCCGTTATAACACACACAGGAAGAGAGAACGCCGGCCACTACACCATCCACAAACGTAACCGCACCCCTTTCACAGACCAAAACTGGACACATTACAACAACGAAACCACCTCACACTCCCGGGAACCTACGTACACAGACAACGCCACGTACATGTTCCTGTACACGAAAGAAGACCCCACCGACACAGACCCTACACAAACACTCGAACTGCTCGAAGAATTGCGAGGGGACACCCCTACCTCAGACGACGAGACCTCATCCGAAGAAACAACACAGCATGAAGGAACGCTGATTTGGGCATGCCCAGCCTGCAAAGCAACTACCACGGACGCAGGCAACAAGTTCAAAGGCGCCAAAGGCCTCCGTACACACATGCTTCACTGCAAAGAGATGACTCTAGCAACAAGCCCAGTACGAAAGGCGGCACAGAAAGCCCTCGGAAAACGCAAATGCCCATACTGCAACAACGACGGACGGACCGCAGGGAAAGCGCGCTTCAAAAGTCTACGCCACCATATCTCAAAATGCAAGAGAAACCCAGCGGTATCGCACACGCTCAAGGCTACGAAAAAGAATAAGCAAAGTAAGCGAGGAACTTAATTTCATCATCCACGGCTGCCTCGTGCAGCTAGAGAACCCCGACTGTGGAGGACAACAAACAGTCAAATGAGGTTTTTTTAAAATAAATTTTTTTATCACATCTTACGACTGTAAGAATAACATCGAACAATAACCAACGCTACTTCCACTTCTTCGAGCCAACGAGCCTTCATGCGAACAGCGCAAGCGTAACCTCTGTCACTCAAACCCTCCAACCACCCCCCCCCCGTACCCCGAGGACAACCCTCAAAACCCCAACTTCCCCTCTCCCCCTCTCCCCCCCTTCTTTTTCTCCCCCATTTCTTTTTCCTTTTTTCATCCCCTAATCCGTGCCTCGTAACACACAGCCGCCGATCAACACGAAACCACCCAGAAGAAAAGCCAGGCACCGGGATCTTCCTGACGAGCACGCAACCCGGTGAACTTAATCAAGAGTCGAAGATTAGCGTCGAAACTTCCTGGCTTTTCACGCCGCAGCAGAACGACCACACCCTACCCAAACCCAAGCACCCTCTAAACGCGTTAGGGGACTTCACAAGGTTTCACAACGGAGTGACACAACACCCGAAACGAGTCGCACTCTTTTACTTTTCTCAACCCCCCGCCATACCCAAGCCTCTACGGTCAACCGGAGACTTTAAAATACCGACCTTCTAATCCACAAATAACGCTAGAAAATGTGGATTCAGAACCATGCATATCATGCAGGGTCAAAACCTTGTGTCTTTTTGAAAACGGCAAAAAAAAAAATTCCGGAAAAAACTTGGGTTTTTTGAATTTTAAAAGTTTGGAACAAACTCTGCAGTAATTTTTGAGGAAGTTGAGCAAAAATTTTTTTTTTCCAAAATTTTTTTTAGGGCTCCATCGGCCCCGCAGGAGCGTTTTAAAAGACACAAGGTTTTGACCCTGCATGATATCATGCAGGGTCAAAACCTTGTGTCTTTTTGAAAATGGCAAAAAAAAAATTCCGGAAAAAAATTGGGTTTTTTGAATTTTAAAAGTTTGGAACAAACTCTGCAGTAATTTTTGAGGAAGTTGAGCAAAGTTTTTTTTTTCCAAGATTTTTTTTTGGGGTCCATCGGCCCCGCGGGAGCGTTTTAAAAAGACACAAGGTTTTGACCCTGCATGATATATCTCTGTGGTCTTGTCCCCTTTGTCCCCCAAGTACCCCGCGCGACAGCGTGAATTGTGAAGACGAAAGGCCCCATTTTTCACGTTTGAGAGTCTCAAAGAAATGGGGACATCTTTTGAAAGGGTCCCCCCAGCACAATTTGTGTTGAGCCGCGACGAAGTTGGACGGGAGGCGCGAAAAATTGTGATGTCGTTTCGCGGTTAAAAGACGGACCTAAGCTCACTTTTGATGGTTTCAATGAACTCAAACAGCTCAAAATAGTCACTTTCCCTGTGGGAACTTTTTGTGAAAGGGTCCCCCTATATAATTCATGCCGGTTGTCAGAAGCGACAAAGTGGATTATCAAAAGCGACAAAGTGGATTATTACTGGATTATAATCCACTAATAATCCACTTTGTCGCGACAAAGTGGATTATAATCCAATTTGTCGTGACAAAGTGGATTATGAATCCACTTTGTTGTAGTCCAGTTATATAGAATCCGTTTTGTCGTTGACCCTAAATTTAACAGAGAAGCATTGCATAATAAATTTGAGCCAATTCACCTACCCCCCCTGAAAGCGACTTGAGCTCGATTACACTCGATTACGCGTCGATTACACTCGATTACGATGGCATGCCGACGTGCGACGGCTGTAAGAAACACGCCGACCTGAGGAGTAGGAGACCCGGGCACTGCTGCAGGAAAGGGCACCACCGGGCGGCCGTGGCGAGAGGTGAAGAAACAACGGCGAAGAAGAGGAAGGCGGAGCCGGAGGGTCCCGCGCCAGCGCCGAGACAGGCGAAACGTGAGAACGTGGTGCTCGTTCTGCCGGAAGCAGAGGAAGACGAGCGAGAACCCGCAACATCAACGCCGACATCAGCAGCGAAGGTCGGGAAGACGGCGCCAACGCCAGCGAAGAAGCGGCAACCAGACTCCGCGGCGGAGCCGGTACCGAAAAGACGCAAAGGACGCGTCGATGCGCCACGACCATCGCCCAGGCGCTGGGAAAAAGCAGAAATCGACGCGCAACCGATGAACCTCGACGAGCAATCGAAGAAGAAGCGAAGCACCAAACGCGCGCCTGAGCGCGACGATCAAGACGAGCTAAAGAGGCGAAAGCATGACACATCACGTGCGAAGAGATAACCGCGCCGTCGGCGATGCAGATTATCGCCACAGATTCTTTGCATTCTAATCCAAACGATTACGATCGATTACAATCGATCAGCTTTTGGTGAATTGGGGGGGTACTGTAACAATTGATTAAACACACAGCACTCAGCCAATCCTGATTAGCCGATGCAACGTGTCTATTATCGATCATCGAATATCGAACAAAAAGAAGCATATTCGTCTGAAAAAAAGGATTGTATCCAGGCAGTGCAGCAGGGGACGAGGAAGTTCGGACTGACTTGTGGAAGCAGGTTGTCGAGTGCATAGGGGCTCGGGTACCCGTTTTCCCGTATTAGCAACCTTTGCAATTTAGCGCAGCTAATACTCGAGCCTTTTGGCATTCCCTGCGGGGCAGTTCCAGGCGATAGGGCAAGCGCTTGGCAGACACCCTGTCCTCGAAGATGTCAAGTTTCTGTTTGTGGGTTCGATCTCCCTGGCGACAACAAGGCGGTTGAAAACGGAGGCTAATCTCACCTTTAGGCACTGCAATGTCACGCATGCCATTGTCAGACGCCCTCGTGGGATTGACAAGGGGGTTCAGTGGACACTCATCTGTTGGCTCCTCGTTACTGCCCACGTAGGTTCCGGGAGGTCTGCTTGGCTGCACGCGGCTTGTGGTGTTGCTTCGTTCTTGAACTTTTTCTTCGGCTTCATGCGGTTCATCGTCCCGGCCCCTGGTACTCGACTCGTCTCGTCTCCGTAGCTCGTCTATCCTGCTTCACTTCGTGCTTCCATCGAGCCTACTTGCGCTGTCACATTCCGATGGGTAGTGCGTCTGCGGGAGGAACCTGCCGTTATTGTGGCTGACACACCCTGTCCCTGCGGCCTTCATCGCTGTCTGCTCTCGTGCGGCCACTGTGGGGCATGATTCCGCCTCGGATCCTCGGTTGTGCTCCTTAGCTGGATCGCTAGCTCGATAAGAAGAGCTGGTGTGTGGGCACAAGCGAATGTGGTTGCGGTTGCGGGCCGGCCGGCGTGACTGCGAGCAGACAGGCTGCATGCGCGTGGGCCCAATCGCGCCATTCACGCGGTACTCCAAAGGCCTAATCGGGCCGGGCCGGCACATACAGATTGCGACCGGGGCCAGCGTCGCACCTCGGTCTCGTCCCTTACAGCCGGAGCACGTGGCTCTCCCCAAGCCTCTGGGAAGGTGGCGGAGCTGGGAAGACGCGAGAGAAAACCAAAGTAGCGGCGGCCGACCTCTGTCTGCAAGCACGTCTCTGGCAGGGCAGTCGGCACCAAACGGAGCACAGTACCTCTTCCAAAGCAGTCGGCTGAAGCGGAGCACAGTCAATGGGCATTCAGAGAGTGCAAAGCATGTCTCTTGTAGGGCAGTGGGCAGCGGGCTTTGAGGGAAAGGTCAGCGCGGTAGCGATGACCAGGAGAACACATACAGATGGGTGGGGAGAGGGCCTGGGACTAAGGCGTGACTACCCCCGTCCCTGTCCCTCCCAGGGCGCCACCCCGAATCTAGCCTGGCTCCACCACGGTGAAGGCCCACACCTGCGGTTTCCGTCCCTCGTATGCTTGTGCTTGGCACTTCTTGGGCCAGACAGTGGTCAACATGGTCGCTCATGGGCCAGCCAGGGGTCCACCAGTGGTCGAACCCAAAATACTAGTGTCAATTTCGATCACACTCTACAACGCTCGACTACACTCTACTACACTCTACTACACTCGATTACACTATATTACACTGATGCAGATTATCGCCACAGATTCTTTGCATTCTAACCCCAAAATATTACACTCGATTACGCTCGATCAGGGGGTGGGTGAATTGGCTCAATAAAGCTAGACAGCTTTATGAAATGCTTCTCTGTGTTCTAACATCTGCTGCTGTAGCCTAAACGAAATGCGACCCCAATACGATGCAATCGCCTTACAGGTGACTTTTGCATCCGGAATCTCAAGCGAGCTCGAACTCTAAATAAAGTAAATAAAGCGCAAATCATCTCTCTCGTAAAATGATCGTTTCCATTGAACTGGCTACAAAAGAAATTACCCAAATAAAGGCACGAAATAAAATTCAAAAGCGTAAAATGCAATTCTGTATCGGCGTTACGTTTCACTGCTTTACGAAATATCTCCAAGTCCGCACGACGGAAGAGCGTGAGGAGAACGACAACAGCGAGACCGAAGAAAGCGACACCATCGACCTGAAGGAAGAAGACATGAAGTACAACGCCGACTTTATGACTAACGGCTCGCTGCAAACGTTCCACGAGTCCACAATACGGCCGCACCTGCTGGAATGCGGAAACCAGCTTGCAGAAAAGAAAGACGCTCCTTTCCTTAGGGGGGCTACCGGTGTCGCACGTCGCTGGTTTTATAAGGAGCGCGACGACGAGACGGAAGTGCTCAACGACGCGGGACTACAAAAGGTCGTCGAAAAGAAGTTGAACCTCCATATAGTGGTCCGTTTGGAGCTGAAAAAGCACTCGGCAAAGCACGTCCGAAAGCACCTGCTAACACACGACGCGGAAGTGCACGACAACTCATACACATCGCGGGCGGACAGTAGCTCGATGATTACGAACAAGTTGGAGGAGGCGCTGTGTGACAGGTTCGGCAAGGTGGGGCTGAAGTTCGGACCCTCTTGGGTGCTTTGTATTTGTGGCACAAAGGTCAGCAAACCGCCGGACAGGCTTTCTGACGGGACGTCGTTTGTACGACACGGTTGTCGATGCCCGAAGTTCGCCAAGAAGCTGTCAAAGAACGCGAAAGCAGACCTAAAAGCTTTCAGAGAAAAAGAAGCTGCTAAAAATAAGAAGAAGGTGGCGGCCAGGAAGGATCTCACAAGGGTCAAGGAGGACTTGTGGAATCTCAGTTGCGGCCATTGCGTGCTTGTACCAGTCCTCGACAAGAATCGCGCTGTGGTGACGGACGGCGGAGGCCTGGCCGACGGAGAACTGCGAGGTATCGTAGACAGCCTGATGGCGGAAGATGTCAAGATCCGACGCATACCCCGGGTACTCCTCATTATCCAGCGAGTAAAAGTGAGTCGTTTCAGGGTTGAGCGAGCATGGCAGAGCAACCTGGTTGCGCGTGATATCTCGTTTTTGTGTGCCATCGAAGACAAGGATGTCGCCTTGCAGCACGATAGCACACCTGTTAACGAGAATTGGCATGCAATCCACTTGACAGCAACTTGGATGCAAGGAACATCACAAAGGCACCATTTCCTGAAGGCGTGCCTTTCAACCGTGCACGATGGCAGCATGGTGGAAGACGCAGTGACAGAAATCTGTTGCTACTTCTCGTCTCTCACGCAAGAACTTCGAGGGCTTGGCGTTCTCGGCCCTGATGCCTTTTTCGAGCAAGACCGCTTCTGCTGTATGTTTACGGACCGCGGAGCAGGTGTGGGGGGCCTCAAACAACCCCGGGTATACGAACCAGTGCACAGGTTGCATCGGACGATGAGCAGGGTTGTGACCGAGCTCAAGATTGGGAAGGAGATGACGTTCCTGTGTGCAGCAGCGAACGACGTGGCATCTTCACCTGCATTTGCTGTATGGCTGCGGGAACAGGGCGGCCCGGAGTTGAAAGGTGTGTTGTGGCAGAGGGCGACGACAGGGAGATTCGGAACGTCCTGGGCAGCCGCGTGGTCTCTATCATGCACCGTTGGTCAGAAGACCCTATTGGGATGGTACTTGGACTTCCTCGGCAGCTTTGATGAAACGACAGAGTATTCGAAAAAAAAGAAGAATATCGTCATGTACCTGACTCCTCGTGGTACCCAGGAGCGCTTCCGTCGAATAGGTTTAGCATTTGAGATCATTGCATATCCGGCGTTGAGGCGAATCTGGCAGTACGCTGGGGAAGAAGTACTCGACGACGACTTTACTGCCGGCTTTGCCAGCGATTTGATGGCTACCCTGGGTCTCTATTTCACAAAAATTCGAACTGGAAAGGACATTTTCGGGAATCCGCTGTGGATGGAAAAAGCGAGACGAGGTGTGACATTTCCTACGAAGGCCCCGGAAGTAAAGTTTGTGTGCCAGCGGAACTCCGTTCAGCAGTTCATTCGGCGTATGAAAGCCCACTTAGACGCGGCTGGCTCTATTGCGAGCTATTACGGAGGTCCCGGCGTGCAGATGCCAACCATTAAACCCATAGACGAGGCAACAGATTCAGCTTTCCTGTCTTCTGTTGCCCACAGGTTTGCCTGCGGCATTGTTGCAGAGCTGACCATGTACAGCAAGGCAACAGCGGATACCCCAAGACCCGTAAAGCTAGGACCGAGTCTCATAGAGGGCACCGTTGGATCCATGAAACGTCACCTGCAACAGCAGACAAACACGCGCATCCGCGATGAATGCATCAGGGCAAAGCTATCGAGCACCAACGCTCACCTGAGCATTCACCAGCCCTACCCAAAGACAATTCAGCAATATGCTGCGCAAAGGATAGAAACTATCCAGGCGAGGAAAGACCGATGCGGTTTGCTGAAGTTGACAAGGCGAAGCAAGTTTCTCATGACGACAGGAAAAAGTGGCAGGCAGAACGCAATGACTTCATCAAAAGGATTCCTTGGCGATTCGATGCAGACAGTCATTGGCGAAAGGATGCGCTTGTGCAGCAAGCTGAACGGCGAGGTATCAAGTCCTGCCAAAACTGGAGCAAAGACAAGCTTGTGTCTGCATGTCAGGAAGCTGATGAGAAGTTGCTTCTTGACGAGCTAAAACAGCACGCCCTTGCCCGAAGCATGCGATTCCGGGCTAATGTTGTTGCTGGCAAGTTGCTCCATGACCTGGAACAGAAGGATGCAAAAACCGAAGAACCCGAGGCTTTGCCGCGTCCGAGGTCTCCCTCCCGGCAGCGAAAGAAGCAACCCCAAGAAGACGAGCCCCCCCTGAAAAAGGTGCGCTTCGAGACAGCTAATAGCGAGGATAGTGAAAGCAGCGAGGAGATGTAGCGCAGAAACGTCACAGGTTTGCAGACTGGGTTATTTCATCAAGATGTTGGAACCGTTTGACCGTCGAGATCCCACAAATTTCGCTTTCCAATTTCCGGAGGACGTGTGCCGTCTTGTTTTTTGGTCGTTTTATTTTGTTTTTACGCAGTGTCTTCTTCTTCATCCTCTTGGCTTTCCGACCTTCGTGGGCCAAATATCATCAGAATTGTCCACATTGTGTGACAGAAAGGTGCAAAGTCGCTAGGAAGTGCTCACCAAGATCAAGAATCACAGCCCTGAAGTACTCAGCAAAAACTGAAAAAGCAAAAAAAAAAGAAAACGACACCCCCCCCCCTGGTTGAACTACGGGGGAACTACGGGGAACTGGCCCACCGACCACACCAAACTACTGACGAGAGTCAAGTACAATACAATACCGTACCTCCAGACCGAGTCTTGTCGCCAGCCTACAAAGCCCCGGACAGTACTACATTCCAAGCAAAGAACATTGCGTAGGTGTGCTCACGCCAAATTCGAGCCGGTGATTTCGAAACAATGAAAAAGGAGCTTGTGGGCTGGGGGCAGGCGGGTACAACAGGAATGATGCTCGGGGTGCTGTTCGCTCTGCTGACCTGCACAGCGGTTTCGGCGCACATCTTCTCGCTCAAAGTTCACGACGATAATAGACGGGTAATGGACCTTGGTGTCTATGGCATCGGGCATTCCGGGAAGCTAGGGTTGGAGGTAAAGAGTTTGTCCCTGGCTGACAAGTCCGCGGAACGAAGCAATAGGGGCATTGGGTTCACTCTTGACAGAGTCACCACCGCACTCAAGGCAAGGCAGGAAAAGAATTATGGCAAAGGCGAGGGCGCGGATCAAGGGAAGTGTTTCATCGAGGACGATGTTGTGGCTCCGAAACCGGACGGTTTACCAGGGGCTCGTACAGTGTTCGCGCTCGAGGGGCGACTTGCAGACAGCAGCCCCAGACCTCTTGTCGATGTGGTGCTGGATCACGACATCAGTGCTCCCGGCTTGTACGCCATCTTTTTCTACAACTGCAAAAAATTCAACAACGAAACGGTCGAGGTGCGGCACGTCCCAGTGTCGTATGACGTGAGGGTCACCCTTTACAACACGGAGCCACTAACACGTACGAAAGATTACCTGAGCTATGGAAAAAGGTACCTACCGCAGGTGTATGGCCTGTTCACCGGTATTTTCGCGGTTGCTCTCGTCGTCTGGGGTAAGCTCGTTCGAGACAGCTCAGAACACGTGCACCGTATCCACCACTTGATGGCACTTCTCCTCGTTTTCAAGATTCTGTCGCTATTTGGCGAGTGTATGAGGCAGTACTTCATCAGTACAACGGGTGTGACGTCGGGCTGGACGTACTTCTACTACAGCTTCTTAACGCTCAAGGGCACAACGTTGTTTCTCGTCATTTTGCTCATAGGCACCGGATGGTCGCTCGTGAAGCCATTTCTGTCTGAAAGAGAGCGGAAGATCATGCTCGCCATTGTTCCACTGCAGGTTCTGCTGCACGTGACATTGGCCGCCATTGAAGAAATGAGCGAGGGTGACGCTGCTTGGACATCGTGGAAGGCGTTGCTCCTTCTGCTGGACATGACCTGCTGCATGGCTATCTTGATACCCTTGATCGGAAGCATAAAGATGGTGTGTTTGCAAGTTCTTTGATGTATTTCCCTTCGCAAGGATTAGTGGAAGGGACTCTTTTATCCGATTTCTCTCGACGAGCACGAATTATGCAGCACCCCAGTTGATCTGTCCAATATCCACACGTGACTTGCACATATGATCTAATCCTCACAACTTGCCCACAGGTAGCTGAAACGCGAGGCGCGGACGGGAAGGTAGAAGAGATCATGGGCCGCCACAAGCAGTTCACAACTTTCTACCTTCTAGCAGTATGTCTTTTCTGATAGTTTCGACTGCCTATACCTCGGGGTTGCTGGCCCCGCTTGCAACACTGGCCTGGTCGTCGAACTGCGCAGGTCCACCAATTGCAGTCTTTACTGGCAGCCATGTCGTGGTCCAGGCATTTCCTGCGTTTCACGCAAGCGAGGTGGCCAAGCCACTGCATTTTCAGGCTTTTCCGACCTGTCAGATCTTTTGCCATTTTTCAGTTACCTACCCCCCGCGTAATTGGCACCTATTTCGTCTCTGAGAATTTCATTGTCATTTGCTTCCAGTACTTGTATCAGTTCGTGTAGCTTTGTCCAGATGAGACCTCTGGAAACAAGGCGAAGATGCCGCCAAAATTTTCGACGCAACACCGATGTAGGACTAAACTGCGCAGATTGTTAGACACGACCCTGGCTTCACTCGTCCACGCAGATCCAGAACTTTCCGTCTCCAAAGTTCAGAGAGTCATCAGCTTGTTTGCTTCAGGCTGTACCCCAGATGCTGTGCGTGTTAAGTTGCAGTCTGAGGGGTGTATCGGGGATGTCCAGAGCAGTAAAAAGCGTCGTGACCGCGTATTCTTGTTTTCTATCTCTACCAAAACCTTGTTTGTCTCAACTTGTAGTTCCCTCTTGTGGCTTGTCGAAACGTACTATCCAATCCATCTACAATTCTACAGCAAGCTCACAAACTCGTCCACCAAGCCCGAAAGCCTACAACCTGCCAACTCTCCTAGCATCATGCAAAAAGATCGGTCGAGATAAAATATTTGACCTCTTTTTGTGAATCGTGAAACTTTTTAGCCAGCCAATTTCGTTTTGTTGGCGAAGCGGAAACCCCCTGGGTGGTAAACCCCCCTCGCTCAATATTTACATATTCTTTTGGGTAAATTCCCTTATAATCCGTTTTGCGTTGCCCCAACTTTTACCCGTTCGAGTTTTTTGTTTGTGCGTATTTGTATCACCTATGGTAGTTTCCACAGTACGCTGCCAACCGTTAGTTTTTGATACTGACAACCGCGGTTGTTACCATAAAAAAGTGACGTGGCTCTTATTATTTACGCACAGCCGGTCCTAGGAATGTAGCTTCCCTCCTTTGTTTCGATAAACCATAAGAAGAAAGGAGAATATTTTTCTCTCGCCACAAGCTTCTCCTGGCCCTCCTGAAAAACGAGCCGCTGCATCCTCCGAAAGGAACCGCAGAACATCGACCGGGTATGAGCGGTGATGTCGGTGGTTTGGGCTCGTAATCCAACGCTAAGGTACGGACGCGTTGTTAGATTCTGGTAGACGATACTATCGTCCTCAGCTCCGGGCTCCTCTCTCTCAATGAGTGAAGCCATGTATCCCGGTGTCGGACACCCGGGTGAACTCGTCAGCGGGATTATCCTGACTGCAGATGTAGTATAGCTCGATCAAGAGTCCGGCCGATTCAGCCAGCCCAAGAGCAGTGCAGATCATCGCGAGAATCAGGCCATCGGCGCAGTACTTTCGTCGCCACGCGCCGATGACCACTGTACTGTCGACGCCGACTCGCACCCTACAGTTCGTAATACCTTCGTCGACGAGATGTCGCACTAGCAAAGCGTACATCTCTCGGGGATGTATCTGACCAGCCGGCAAGTCAGGAGGGGTGAAACCCCATCGCACCCGCCTTGATTCGAGGTTGACAATAAAGCACCACCCGGTCAGACTAGCATCCGTGGACGCATCGACACAACGACTTGGAGGTGGCATCCATGCTTTCCACGGATTCTCCAAGAGCTCTCCGAGGGCCTCCCGAAAGCACGTCAGAACGGTGTCGGAGACCCGGTTCTCGCGTTGCCAAACGGAGGGCTTGGTCATCTCGATGGTCGAACTTGTCACGGACATCCAACCTCAAATGGGCTAAGCGAAGGAGAGGAAGGCTCATGGCGTGCCCGCGCCACACCACAGTGCCACAGAGTCGCCACCAAACGCGGAGAGGAAGGTCTTCTGCCAAGTCGACTTGAGCGAGCCTCGGCGATCTTACCAACCCACTTGGGGTCCATCCTCCACTTTTTGTGATGAATGTCGACCTCCAGACCCAGAATTGTCCCGCACTGACTTGGTCCAGATTCCTCACCAATAACCGCGTTGTAACGAGCGCACAGAGCCCGAAATTTGGCGATCGCCTCGCGGAGGGATGCCAAGTCCCTACCAACCAAAATGACATTGTCAATCCAGACCAAGGACTGGATCTCCCCATGAACCGAGGAGTCAGCAAGCGCACGTGAAACCGCCTGGCCCAGTTGTGGAGCTCCCTAGGATAATAGGTCGACTGGTTTTGGAGATAAATTTAGCTTTTTAATTTTTCAGCGGCGAGTTAAAATTTTATGGAAGTGGGCCTATCCACCCGCTGTGAGTGTAACAACAGCACACCAAGTGAGAAGAGGTGTGGAAACAGCATAGAATGTAAATGTTGCCAACAAGCAAAAAACGAGAGTGAAAACAAGAAAAAAGAGCTGTTAAAACAGAAAAGAGGCTGATCAATGGTTTCTCAAGGCCGCGGTTTGGTGTAGTGTTTTGTGAACCAGCACCCTGTGGGTGCGCTTTGCTTTGCTGGCGCTGTGAAGAGGACGGCTGAAGCGCCGCTCCTCCTGGCTGGTGTGGACTAGTTTCTGTTGTCTCAGTGCACTCAGCATTGGTCGGACCCGGTGCAAGTGCAACTGGTGCAGATACGGCTGGTATGTCAACCTGTGGGTTGTTCTGTGGCACTTCTTCCTTGACTTCTACCGCATCCAGTGCAGGGAACTTTCTCCAGGTTTTCGCACTGCAGATTTTGCAGCATCCCTGTTCTTCAGTACCTGCCATCCCAGTTCTGAAGTGCTCACAGGGGATGGCAATATGCCTGGTGAAGTGAAGTGCAAAAGGAGAGGCCATGGGGGACAACCTTTTTGGGATCCGAGGTGGTATTCTGACGATTTCGTGACCGATCTTTCCATTCCGTGTCTTCTCGGGAGCAACATGCACATATCACACGTATCACACGCGCTCCCGGTATGATCTAAATATAATTATACCGGGTTGAACGCGGTTAAGGGGGGTCATCTTTTTTTTCTAAACCCTCGGGAACAGAGAGACCGGGGACACCTGCGCTCATAGCATCAAAAATTGGTCGATTTAGTGAAACCTTTGGTGACTGTGTGCGCTGCCATAGGGTGGTCATTTTTGACATATCAAAATAAAAAGTGACACACCCCCCCTGGATATAGAAGTTTGATAGAAGTTGTGTAGGCTCCTAGTGGGTAACACCACTGTAAGGGAATAAAATTCTTTTTTCGTGGCTACAAGAGAATTAAAAAGGGCTTTTTATCTAATAGCCACCTGCTAACTTTTTATTTAGCTTATAGCCACCCAAAGTAAAACTTTTTAATTAGCTTAGGGTAGGCGGGGTTTTTTTTTTGGCCCATGTCCGCGCGCGCGTAAATTTTTGGAACCCCCCGGAAAAAAAAAACGTTTGCAAAAAAAAAACTTTTGGGATCTGTGCATTGGAACCGGTCGTGAGAGCGACTGCAGGCGTAGTCACGAGCGTGTCCGGCTCGGGAAAAGTCGAAAACCTGTTCATCACACCGATACTTCACGGCGATGCAAATCGCGTAGACGTTGTTTACCTCAGTGTGTATTGACTTTGAAGCCAACTATGCCCGGTGCTGGGTTGGTGCGCTGGGCAAGCAATATCGTGATACTTTGACGTTGGTGCCAATCTAAACAGCAAGATTTGCGCAGCTTTAGCCAGCTCCTGCTGGACGCAGTCGAAGCACGCGGGATACAAGCACAGCCTCAGCCTCGAAACCGTGCGCGGTTTTACCGGCAAGGCATGTCGGGGGGTTTTTTTGCCGCTGTGGTGCGATTATCACACAGAACCAGTCCGCGGGCAGTGCACGCGTCTATGCCTTCCGACGCCTGGAGCAGCTACTAGTAGGGACGTATCTGAGACTCGACTGAGGAGGCATTAAAAGGACGCAGGGCAAGCGATGCGTTCGCGGTGCTTGCGACATAGTGCTTTGCACTTGACCGGCGGCAATGCTTGTGCCGAGGTATATTTGCGAAGAAAACGGCACTCGGACCGTGACATCGCAATGGGGCATGTCAGAAGAGAGATACAAGATTGACGGACACCCGCACAATCGACAGTCCTCTGGCTCACTGCGCGGCGTACCCGGCGAACCGCGATCTCGAGTTTAAACCCGAGTGTTTTTTCTCCTGTGGCATCGTCTATCCTCTGCAGCCTTCGACTATGGAACTGTTGAACTCTAGACTGCCACCGCAACCCCTCGGACACATCAAGCTCACCACATTCATCTTTGAGCTCATCGTCCAGGAATTCCACCAACAACGGGCACAAAAGTGCCAACAGCGGACCGGCCAGTAGTATAGCCGGTACATACGGTGTGAAGCGGTAGGTAGAGCCGGTACATACGGTGTGAAGCGGTAGGTAGAGCCGGTACATACGGTGTGAAGCGGTAGGTAGAGCCGGTACATACGGTGTGAAGCGGTAGGTAGAGCCGGTACATACGGTGTGAAGCGGTAGGTAGAGCCGGTACATACGGTGTGAAGCGGTAGGTAGAGCCGGTACATACGGTGTGAAGCGGTAGGTAGAGCCGGTTCATACGGTGTGAAGCGGTAGGTAGAGCCGGTTCATACGGTGTGAAGCGGTAGGTAGAGCCGGTACATACGGTGTGAAGCGGTGTGTAGCCGGTACATACGGTATGAAGCGGTGTGTAGCCGGTACATACGGTGTGACATCCAGTAGCAGAAAGTCTTGTGGCAAAAGTTTTTTTTTTCTGAAAAGTTTTTTTTTTTGCGCGCGCGCGCGTAAATTTCTGTGGGCCGACGGACATGGGCCAAAAAAAAAAAAAAAATCTACCTGGTGTGGTCGGTGGGCCAGTTCCCCGTAGTTCCCCCGTAGTTCAACATGGGGGGGGGGTGTCTTTTTTTTTTTCGTTTCTTGTTTTTTCGCTGAGTGCTTCAGGGATGCAGCCTTGGGTCCGGGAGAGCATTTCTAAGCTACTTTGCACTTTTTCGTCACAAAATACGGACAATTTCGGGTACTTCGAGCGTACCAAGATCAAAGACCCCAGGAGACAAGCCACCTGGCCCAGGCCAAAATCGGTGAATTTCGGGGGGTAATTTCTTTGTGGCGACCACTTTCTGCAGTCGGCCCTGGGCGGAAGAGCTACAAAGGTGCAGTATTACGGCCCAACTTGCGCAGAGCGGCCATGTGCAATGCGTGCCCCGAAGAGGAAGGAATAGGATGAGAAGGAAGGACAGACTGGGAGTCACGGTTTGACAGGTAGTGACAGGATCAGCTGCGGTATGGAGAGCAGGAAATGTTCTATCGGAAGCCCCGCGCCGGCCGGGTTTCGAAGCGATCACGGGACCGGAGACAGAGGCCCCGCGCCGGCCGGGTTTCGAAGCGATCGCGGGACCGGAGACCTTCGCGGCGGTCGGAGGAGAGAGATGGTTCCGGGCGCTGCAGTATTGGTTGGATGGGATGTGCTGGTCGGTGGCGGGTGACGTCTCAAAACCCGCAGACGTCTCGAAACCTCGCCGTCGACTTTGAAGTGTGGACCAAACTGGATCTTCCGGGCAGTGTCGTAGCGACGACGGATGGGACACCGTTGAGCATGCGTGCGAGGTACTCTCAAAACTTTTAAAAACCGTCGGGGATGCGCTGGAGCGAACGGTGACGGACCGCTTCTGCCAGGCAGGAAGCTGGAGAAGATGGGGTCGCTGAGAACGGTGGGAGCCCCGCCGTGCCTCACGGGGTACGAGATGAGGCCGATCTTCCGTGGTGGTACGGAGACGATGGAAGTGCTCGAGACACAGCTGACGACGGCACGAGTTCAGCGGCGAGGCGTGAGGGATGGATCTTTTCCTGACGTACGGAGGTGGAAGGGCGGAGCGTGCGGCGAGATGGGCGATGTTCAACGCTACGGAACACGAAAGTGGAGTGAGCGGGTGTGCCACGAGCACTAGAAGTGCGGCGTGTGAAAGCGCCGGTGCAGCAACCGATGAACCTGGACGAGCAATCGAAGAAGAAGCGAGGCACCAAACGCGCCTGAGCGCGACGATCAAGTCGAGCTAAAGAGGCGAAAGCATGGTCACGTACGAAGAGATAACCGCGACACCGCAAATCGCCACAGATGATTTGTATTCTAACCCAAACTATCAGAGGCGGTCGCGGTCGAGACGGCAACCCGAGCGAGGAGTAAGGTTGATAACCAGAATGACTGTCATAATGGCCATGCTGAAGGCAAGGTTGCGTTGCAGGAGGAGAAACTGGTGCTTGGCCGAGGATAAGATGGCTATGGCGGCACGGGCAGAACAGAGCGCACGCCTTCGCAGTCCCAGGACCTCCGCCCACTTGCATACAGCCGTCGATTGGCCTTTCCCAAGAGGACGAGTTGGAATGCAGGTACCATCTCCGGAGAGCTTCCGGTTTCTCCCAGAGTAGAGGAGCTGATGCAAACGCCACCTGATTGCGGATCACCTTCTTGCCCAAACCCAAGAGGGATAGGAGTGTCGGAATGGCGCGCAAGGAGAGGCTCTGGCTTGTTTGCTTCTTTCGCTGGCGAGAGGAAGACTTCGGACACGGCAAAGCCTTGGGCTTTTCGGGCTCTGCATCCTTCTGTTCCAGAGATCTTGCCCACAACAAAATTAGCCTTGAATGGCATGCTTCGGGTGAGGGCATGCAGTTTATCAAGAAGTAACTTCTTATCAGCTCCCTTCCATGCAGACACAAGTTGGACTCAAGCACATCCTTTCGTCTATCACCGGACTCTTGATTGTGTGCTGCCAAATTTATCTGTGGGCTGTCCAAGATATCCTGCAGATCTCCATCGGTCAGGCCGTTATTTTCAAGGACCAGTACAAGCACGCAATGGTAGCAACTGAAGCTTTTCCTTCAGTCCTCTTGGGGAACGTTGAAGGGAGCCCGGTAGCGAGCTTTACTTAGCTTCCTGTAAGCGTGAGCCAACCGACTTCTGCGAGTCCTACGATAGCGTTCGAGTCTACATTCCAACGAATCCTCCATGCCACGGCGACACGAAGCACCACCCCCCCCCACCCCGAAGGCTCCATTTTTCAAAAGGCTTGGCCCTTCTGTGGAAAGCCCAAGCAAGAGGAACCGTCTTGCTCACTCCAAAGCTCCCGGTTTGGCGCCGGTGTGTGGCGCTTGAAAAAAATCACTACAAAAAAAAAAGACACCCCAAGGTCAGTTCCCCGTAGTTCCCCCGTAGTTCCCCCTGGCTATACCGACCACACCACTACCCTTATAGCACTTTCAAATCTTTTTATTTAGCTTATAGCCACAAAAAACTTTTTATTTAGCTTATAGCCACAAAAAACTTTTTATTTAGCTTATAGCCAGGAGGTCCTGAAACTTTTTTTTTAGCTTAAAGCCACCTGGTGAAAACTTGGTCGAACTTTTTGGTCAAAATTTTTTGGTCAAAAAATTGGCCAAAAAATTTGTTCAAGAAAAACCCCGGAGTTTCAAGCGAACTTTCACTCTAAAAATCGGTCAAATTTTTTGGTCAAAAAAGTTGGTCAATTGTTAGCCAATCTGAGAAAAATCACACACGGAATTCGAACCCAGAAAACCCTTTGCCGTGCTGTGCCAGCTACTGGAGTGGCCACACCTATTTGCACACGTTCATCTTCGCTGCAGGTAGGGGTTTTCGGGCCCACCCGGAGCGAGGCCAACCTTCTCCACGTCTTATCATCTCATCACTCGAAACACCACCACGTCGTATCATCTTATCATTGCTTGAATTTTTGGAGTCTGATACTCGAAACAGTCTAGATAGGTCACCCACGTGTGTTTACGCCCGAAGGCTACATAAGAACCGACTTGAAAAATCGTCCACAAAGAGCTTGCCGCCGTTTGCGTTAAAGAGAGTGTCATCGAAAAGTACTCTGGTCTGAACTCTGCGAGCTATGTATCATGTTTCCCGGTTTCTCTTTCAGCACCCGTATGCTCGCAACATTTATGCCCGGTACTTCCAGTCTTTTAGCGTGTTGCACCCCTTGCTCCCACTACGGCCGTCCAGATGCCGCCGGGTTGCAGGAATCTGATAGTCCCTGTCACGAACACCGCCACGAACTCGCTGACGAAGAAGGTTGTTGGAGGTCAAGAGAGTTAACAACGCAATGGTTGCCAAAGTGTTGCGCCGCAAGTCGGCAGTCGCAAATCGGCAGAAAGGGGGTCCAAGTAAACGAGACCTAAGCAAAGTTGAAATGGGATGAGATTAGACGCTACCCCAGAATCACCTTGACTCCCCCAAACGTATCCCACACATTGAAGCTTAAAACTTGCAACTTGAAATTGGAAACTTGAGTTCGAATCCAAATCGCACAGTTGTCACAGTCAATGGCTGGGTAAATGGTTCGAATCCGCCATGGGTGTGTTCTCAGGGATTGGAGTCTAATTGTCGACCAAAGAAATTGACCCAAAATTCGGCCAAAATTTTGACCCAAAAAAATCGACCAAAAAAACGACCGAAAATTTTGACCAAAATTTCGGCCAAAATTTTGACCAAAACAAATCGACCAAAAATCGACCAAAAAATCGACCAAAAGTTTGACCAAAAATTCGACCAAAATTTCGGCCAAAATTTTGCCAACTCAGAAAAATGACCAAAATTTTGCAAAATGTGGCTCGAAGCTAATAAAAAAGTTTTTTGTGGCTATAAGCTAAATAAAAAGTTTTTTGTGGCTATAAGCTAAATAAAAAGTTTCAGGCCCTCCTGGCTATAAGCTAAATAAAAAGTTTTTTGTGGCTATAAGCTAAATAAAAAGTTTCTTGGTGGCTATAAGCTAATTATCCCAATTAAAAAACATGTGGTGGCTGTAAGGGAATAAAAAACATTGACGTGGCTATAAGGGAATAAAATTCTTTTTTCGTGGCTATAAGGGAATAAAAAAAAAATCGTGGTGGCTATAAGGGAATAAACCCTAAAAAAATTTATAGTCCTGGCAGGAAATAAAGGCTTTTTTATAGAACGGATTTTTGCTTGCGAGGCCAGTATGAAAAGTGCCGTCCAGAAATAAAAAAATTTATTTCCTGGACATTCTAATGCACTAAACTGGCAAAGGTGATACACCCAGTGCACCCATCATGGTACTGGACCCCTACAAAAACATGTTTTGAGGCCGTTGCGCTACTCAAAATTCGTCGGAAACACCTCAATGGCTCGCATTTGCTGTAAAACTCCTCAAAAACGTCGACAAAAATCAAACACATTACCAGGTTGCAGAGACTATCAAACCGGCCTCATTGCAAAGTCACCACCGCCACCCACACCGACAGTTGCTGCTCTGGTCGCATCCGCTGCAACTCAGACAGTAACTGTGCCGGCAGCACCCTATGCAACCCAACTATTGGCTGCACCGGTCACATTCTCTGCACTCAGACAGTTGCTTTGCCGGTTGCACCTTGTGCAACACACAGTTGCTGCACTGGTCGCATCCTCTGCAACTCAGGAGCTACCGTGTAGGTTGTACCCTGTGCAACACAGACATTTGCTGCACCAGTCGCCTACCATGCAGCTCAGGCAGCTGTTACACACCAGTCACGCACCACGCTACGTCAACATCAAGATGGAGTAGAAAAAATACCCATTCTGCACGTTAGCTTGTGAATCTGACCCCTTTCCTAGATTATACCTTGGAAGTTTGTGCTCAGAAGTGCAAAAGGTCTAACTGGCAAAGGTGATACACCCAGTGCACCCATGATAGTACTGGACCCATGATTAGAGGCCGTTGCGCTACTCAAAATTCGTCGGAAACACCGCAATAGCTTGCATTTGCTGTAAGACTCCTCAAAAACGTCGACAAAAATCAAACACATTACCAGGTTGCAGAGACTATCAAACCGGCCTCATTGCAAAGTCACCACCGCCGCCCACACCTGGTCGCATCCGCTGCAACTTAGACAGCAGCTGTGCCGGCAGCACACTATGCAACCCAACCATTTGCTGCACCGGTCACATTCTCTGCACTCAGACAGTTGCTTTGCCGGTTACACCTTGTGCAACACACAGTTGCTGCACTGGTCGCATCCTCTGCAACTCAGGAGTTACTGTGTAGGTTGTACCCTGTGCAACACAGACATTTGCTGCACCAGTTGCCTACCATGCAGCTCAGGCAGCTGCTACACACCAGTCACGCACCACGCTACGTCAACCTCAAGTGGAAGCCTGCTCCATTGCAAACTTGTGTGGACGACGTACTTCGAATACCTCCTGTGTGCACTATTGTGTTCGGAAGCCTGCTCTCCATTGCAAAAGTTTTGTGTCTGCGCCCCCCTCTCCTTTCCCTTTGCAAATCCAAAATATTTGCAGTGTTAGGGGTATGGTAAAGTCATAGCAAAGATGACCGAGGCGACAGTTGTTTCGATTCTGAAGGACCTCCCATTCACCTCTGCGGATGAAAAGAGTGATGTTCTTAGCCTTGCGTTTCGCGAGGATTTGCATGATGGCGTTGAAGCCCTCAAGGGTGAGCCAGATGTATTGTTAGCTGCATTGCGTAAACTCTTGAAGAGGAGCGAAAAGGTTGGCAAAACCGGGTCTTTGGCGTCTGAGACGAACGAGACGGACTCCGGGAATGCATCAGACAACGAAGACGAAGATGAAGACGAAGACGAAGCTGTTGGGACTGCCCCTGTCACCGGACACAACTTCTGTGTTGCCAGTGGTGGGTACACTTTTTCCATCGGCCGACAGTTTTTTTGAACGGGTGCTAACGGTCTGTTACCTTCAGCGACGAAGCTCCGGCGTTCACAGAGAGCAACCCGTATTTTGCTGCCATCAGAGCAGTAGATCCGGACTCGCGTAGTCGGGTGTACACCAAGCGCGATGAAGAAGGCAGGCGGTTTACATTTTGTTTCCTGGCCTTCGGGGCCGCGATCCGTGCGACCGCCCACGTGGTCCCACTGATAAGCATTGACGCCGCGCACATGGAAAGGGGGGGGGTGCTTTTCAGTGCTGTTGGCGTCGACGCCAACCTCGGCACAATTCCCATTTGCTACGCTTTGGGAACCACGGAAGATACAGAGTCATGGTCTCGATTCCTTCAAAATCTGAGCGAAATACACGCTGGCAGCAACTTTGGCCTCATTTCTGACAGGGACAAAGGACTCGAGGCTGCTGTGGAAGGGGACACCGAACTTTCTTTGCGTGGTTTCTTCTCTGGATTGTTCTGACACGGCATGATGTCGCTCTTTGATGCCTTTTCATACCCTTCTCCAATTTCACCGCAGCTTTGCTAATGTGTACATGGGTGAACCCCAACATCAGATCATTCCACGGGTCGACGTGCAGCAAGCAGGTTTCACTACACCGTGCAAGGGACTTTTCCAAAATCAGGTGTCCATATAAGGGACCTGGAAAGTTTGTCCATACAAGGGGCTATAAAAAAATATCTCGTCCATATTGGTGTGGTCGGTGGGCCAGTTCCCCGTAGTTCCCCCGTAGTTCAACATGGGGGGGGGGTGTCTTTTTTTTTTTCGTTTCTTGTTTTTTTGCCGAGTGCTTCAGGGATGCAGCTTTGGGTCCTGGAGAGCGTTTCTAAGCTACTTTGCACTTTTTCGTCACAAAATAAGGACAGTTTCGGGTTATTCGAGCGTATCAAGATCAAAGACCCCAGGAGACAAGCCACCTGGTCCAGGCCAAAATCGGTGAATTTCGGGGGGTAATTCCTTTGTGGCGACCACTTTCTGCAGTCGGCCCTGGCGAAGGGGGGGCGGAAGAGCTACAAAGGTGCAGTATTACGGCCCCAACTTGCGCAGAGCGCCATGTGCTATGCGTGCCCCGAAGAGGAAGGAATAGGATGAGAAGGAAGGACAGACTGGGAGTCACGGTTTGACAGGTAGTGACAGGATCAGCTGCGGTAAGGAGAGCGGGAAATGTTCTATCAGAGGCCCCGTTTCAAAGCGAGACCGGAGACCTTCGCGGCGGTCGGAGGAGAGAGGTGGTTCCGGGCGCTGCAGTATTGGCTGGATGGGATGTGCTGGTCGGTGGCGGGTGACGTCTCGATGGTGGAGCTCGCCGTCGACTTTGAAGTGTGCACCGAACTGGATCTTCCGGACAGTGTCGTAGCGACGACGGACGGGACACCGTTGAGCATGTGTGCGAGGGTACTCGCAAAACTTTTAAAACCCGTCGGGGATGCGCTGGAGCGAAACGGCGACGGACCGCTTCTGCCAGACAGGAAACTGGAGAAGATAGGGTCGCTGAGAACGGTGGGAGCCCCGCCGTGCCTCACGGGGTACGAGATGAGGCCGATCTTCCGTGGTGGTACGGAGACGATGGAAGTGCTCGAGACACAGCTGACGACGGCACGAGTTCAGCGGCGAGGCGTGGGGGATGGATCTTTTCCCTACGTACGGAGGTGGAAGGGCGGAGCGTGCGGCGAGATGGGCGGTGTTCAACGCTACGGAACACGAAAAGTGGAGTGAGCGGGAGTGCCACGAGCACCAGAAAGTGAAGTGCGGCGTATGAAAGCGCCGGTGCAGCAACCGATGAACCGGACGAGCAATCGAAGAAGCGAGGCACCAAACGCGCGCCTGAGCGCGACGATCAAGTCGAGCTAGAGAGGCAAAAAAAGCATGACACATCACGTACGAAGAGATAACCGCGACACCGCTAATCGCCACAGATTATTTGCATTCTAACCCAAACTATCAGAGGCCGTCGCGGTCGAAGACGGCAACCCGAGCGAGGAGTAAGGTTGATAACCAGAGTGACAGTCATAATGGCTGGCTGAAGGCAAGGTTGCGTTGCAGGAGGAGAAAGTGGTGCTTGGCCGAGGATAAGACGGCTATGGCCGCAGGGGCAGAACAGAGAGACAGTGAGTCCTTCTTGTGGGGTAGTCGCGCCTTCGCAGTCCCAGGACCTCCGCCCGCTTGCATACAGCCGTCGACTGGCCTTTCCGACGAGTTGGAATGCACCGGAGAGCTTCCGGTTTCTCCCAGAGTAGAGGAGCTGATGCAAACGCCACCTGGGCTTCTGAACGTGATTGCGGATCACCTTCTTGCCCAAACCCAAGAGGGATTGGAGTGTCGGAATGGCGCGCAAGGAGAGGCGCTGGCTTGTTTGCTTCTTTCGCTGGCGAGAGGAAGACTTCGGACACGACAAAGCCTTGGGTTCTTCGGGCTCTGCATCCTTCTGTTCCAGAGATCATAGAGCAGTTTGCCCACAACAACATTAGCCTTGAATGGCATGCTTCGGGTGACCATTGCGTGCTTGTACTGGTCCTTGAAAACAATCGCGTTAGTCGTGACGGGTGGCAGAGGCCTGATCAAGATCTGCAGGATATCTTGGACAGCCCACAGATAGTGTATGTAGTAATGGCACCACGCAATCAAGAGTCCGGTGATAGACGAAAGGATGTGCTTGAGTCCAACTTGTGTCTGCATGGAAGGGAAGCTGATAAGAAGTTACTTCTTGATAAACTGCATGCCCTAGCAACTGAGCTTTTCCTTCAGTCCTCTGGGGAACGTTGAAAGGGGCCCGGTAGCGAGCTTTACGTAGGCTCCTGCAAGCGTGAGCCAACCGACTTCTGCGAGTCCTACGATAGCGTTCGAGTCTACTTTCCAACGAATCCTTCATGTCACGGCGCCACGAAAGCACCACCCCCGGCTCCATTTTTCAAAAGGCTTGGCCCTTCTGTGGAAAGCCCAAGCAAGAGGACCGTTTTGCTCACTCCAAAGCTCCCGGTTTGGCGCCGGTGCGTGGCGTTTGAAAAAGTCCACTACAAAAAAAAAAAGACACCCCAAGGTCAGTTCCCCGTAGTTCCCCCGTAGTTCCCCCTGGCTACACCGACCACACCACATATACAAGGGACTTTTCCAAAGTCAGGTGTCCATACAAGGGACTTTTTCAAAGTCAGGTGTCCATACAAGGGAATTTCGAAAGTTTGCTGTCCATACAAGGGACTTTTTCAAAAGTCAGGTGTCCATACAAGGGACTTTACCCTATTTTATTTTATTCAGGCCGAGTCAGTGTGCTTTATCTTCCTTGCCGCCCCCCCCCCCCCCCCCCAACCTTCCCGGAACATTGTGAGCTACACGATACCTATAAGATTCCAGCATGGCACCAGGTCCTGAGACATGCACTCTTACAATCGGCAGGGCACCCTAGAGAACTCAGCTACTAAATATACCTTAATCGAAACACCAAACAGATGATCTACATCTACGCCACTCGCATCTTCTTGCCTCTCATCGAAACGATGCTACCATTCAGCCACACATGGGTGTCCCCCTGCCTTGCGGAAGTTGCGGCTTTGGCCTTTTATACGTCAACGGGCTGGCGTTTCCGCCCGTCAGCAAAGCACATTGATGATGTGACGAACACCAAAGGAGAAGATGTCTAGTTGCTGCCAATTACTTGTCGCCCTGCGAGCAGGCACAAGCAACATCCATTGCTTACGGCGTGGCTGGATGGCTGCAGGTTTATGAAGAAGCGGTTCGCTTTCGCTCTAGCTGCTCTTGCGAACCCACGCGACACAAGATCGCCTTGTCTTCTTCGTTGCCCCTTGCTTCGGGCGCTCAACCTGCCAAAAAGTGAAGCCAGCGGCGAGGATTGCCGCCGGTTCGACGCCAACTTATCTCTTGCCCGACAAACCATATCGGCGAGCTGGTTGCACACCATGGCAAAATAAACAGAGAACAAATTGACCCTGCTCAGCTCCTTTTAATTGATGTAAGCTTCAGTCTCCCTGCGCGTTACGTTGTAGTGGTGTTTGTGAGTTTGAAAGCACGCACTTCTTGAAGAAGCAGCCTCGATGCATTTGTATGAAGTACACGTGGCTAGTTATGCTTCGTAGGTCGCAGCTCGCAGGATCATTCATTCGTGAGCATGGTGCCCAACCTCGTTGCTCAGGCGCTTGCGTGTTTTCCTCGCGACCAATGCTTGTGTCGTCTCGGGAACACCACCGAGCCGAAGGGCCACTTTAGTCATTGGAACCGAACTCCCCGTCCTTTAGCCCAACTTGCTCACTGCCGCGCTGCAGCTTCATAAATCCAGTTTGCAGGGAGCCGGAAGGGGCACCGGCACACATGACAATCGAGCCGGCACCCCGACGTTCTCCTGCGAGTCTACTTGGGTCGGAGGTGGTGGGCGCTGGGGTTGCCGGCAGACTACAAGATGCTGAAGAACCGAGTCGTCAAGGTGCTGATAAGGCGAACAATGTAGCCGGTGATCGACTGAAGCTGGGCGTTGGGCTGCGCAGCTCGTGTAGGTCGGTGACCTGCCTTGACTTGTCAGGAACGGGCACGCGAAACATTGACGGAGGGTCGATCACACACGAAACAATGCCTCACTTGGAGGTTCTGCTGCTCCGTGAGAATGGGATGCGGGACTTAACGGGCATCTTTCCGAAGAAATCGATCGGTACCGTCGCTCAGCAGTACCCCCCTCCGTTGTTGTGGGTCGTTGACTTTTCCGGAAATGAGATCGCGGACCTAACACCTCTGGCAGAGCAGAAGACGCTCTGCCTAGGCTATCTTTCAGTAGAAAATAACTGCCTTCCGGCGGCTCAGTTTGACGTGCTGAAGGACCTGCCCGTCGTCGACATCAGGCTCACAGGCAACCCGCTCTTGTTCCAGAAAAGCCATGTGTTGGAGACGCAAGGGGGTATACGGATGAAGGCACTGGAACCCAAGCCAGCGCGCCCGATAAGCGCGCGAGTGGTTCAAGGGGACAGTAAAACTACGAGGGCCAAGCATCACGCGAGCTTCGGCGCGTTGAAGAGGGCGCAGTCCGCTAAGAGGGTGCAGAACACGTGGTGTGGCGTCGATGAGATCCCAAACGAACTGTCTTCGCATACGTTTCAGGACATAGACAGCACCGGGACTCGTGAGGATGCGAAGGTAAGCGGGGTAGGATACGCCTCTCTTTCGCGCCAGACCAAGAAACCACCTGCCGCCAACCCACCTCGAAGCTGTTCGGTTGAAGAAGCGGCGATTGCGTGCCGTCTGGCGCTAGTAGTTGGGAACATCGTGAAGTATCCGTCGTACCTCGCC
>JAPJBO010000680.1:0-127480 GCA_030068145.1 Diplonema papillatum
ACAAAGGCCCAGGGAGACAACAAACGGCCCTTGACCGACTGAGAATTTCCAAAGACAGGCACTAGAATAACAACAAACACCCAAAGATCAGCGCCAAATCGCTTCATCACGTCCACAGGACGGAGCCAGAATAACAGCAAATGGCCAATGAGCGGCGGTACGAATGCCCAGAAAGCGGCGGCGGAATGACAGCAGGCGGATAACAGATCGGCGCTCGAGCGACTGCTAATGACAAAAAAACGGCGGTTTAATGACGTCCAATGCCCGAAGATCGGCGCCAAAAAGACAACAAACGGCCCTCGACCGACTGCAAATTACCAAAGACAGGCGCTAGAATAACAGCAATCGCCCAAAGATCAGCGCCAAAACGCTTCATCACGCCCATAGGACGGAGCCAGAATAACAGCAAATGGCCAATGACTACGAATGCCCAGAAAGCGGCGGCGGAATGACAGCCAACGGCCACAGATCGGCGCTCGAGCGACTGCTAATGACAAAAAAACGGCGATTTAATGACATCCAATGCCCAAAGATCGGCGCCAGGGAGACAACAAACGGCCCTCGACCGACTGCAAATTACCACAGACAGGCGCTAGAATAACAACAAACGCCCAAGGATCAGCGCCAAAACGCTTCATCACGTCCAAAGGACGGAGCCAGAATAACAGCAAATGGCCAATGAGCGGCGGTAGAACGACTACGAGTGCCAATAAAGCGGCGACGGAATGACAGCACGCTGATATCAGAACGGCGTTTGAATGACCACGAATGCCTGAGAAGTGGCACCAGATTGACAGCCAACGGTCACACATCGGCGCTCGAGCGACTGTAAATGGCAAAGTAACGGTGTTTGAATGACATCAAACGCCCATACATCGGCGCCAGCGACACAGCAAACGGCCCTCGACTGCAAATAACCAGAGACCGGCGCTAGAATAACAACAACTACCAAGGATCGGCGCCAGAACACTTCATCATGCGCAAAGGGCGGTGTCAGGACAACAGCAAATGGCCAAGGAGTAGCGGTAGAACGACGACGAATGTCCAGAGAGCGGCGGACAAAGAAAACAGTGTTCGAATGACATCAAACGCCCAAAGATCGGCAACAAACGACGAAAGAGCGGTCCTCGATTGACTGCAAAGACCAAAGAACGCTAGAATAACAACAAACGCCCAAAGATCGGCAGCAAACGCCGAAACCTCGATGGAAGCTACAACAACAACAACGGCTCAATGACCGGCGCCAAAACGCTTCATCATGTCCAAAGGACGAAGCCAGAATAACAGCAAATGGGAAAGGAGCTGCGGTAGAACGACTACGAATGCCCAGAGAGCGGTGGCAGATGACAGCGATCGCTGATAATAGAATGCCGATTGGATGACCACGAATGCCTAAGAAGTGGCACCAGATTGACAGCGAACGGCCACAGATCGGCGTTCGATAGACTGACCAAAGAACGGTGTTTGAATGACATCAAACGCCCGTAAGCAAAATCCTAAAAACGCTTGATGCACGGTAGATGGCCCGATAACAGCACCAGCATGACAATATATAGCGACGCTAGAATGAGCACAATGCGACCAATGAGCGGCGCTAGAATGACTACCAAAGTTCAAATAACGGCGCTAGACTGGCTGCCAACGGCCGAAGAATAATGCTAGAACTAGAACAACCGTCGCTGGCCAAAGAATGGAATTGGAATGACTACCAATTCTCTTCAACAGCGGCGGCAGACTGACAGTGAATGGCCAAAGGGCGGTGCTCTCGTGGCCAATGAACGGCGCTTGAAGGACAGCAAATGGCCACAGAACGGCGTCAGCATGACTGCCAATGGGCAGAGAGCAGCGATAGAACGACTGCAATGGGCAGAGAGCAGCGATAGAACGACTGCAAATGACCGGAGACAGTGCCAAGAATACCAGCCAATGACCAACGAGCGGCGCCAGCGATCGCCCAAAGGATGAAAGCAAATGACCAACGCGCGGCGCAGGGACGACTACCAATGTTCAAAGAACGGAGCTAGACTGAGTGCCAATTGTCAAAGAATGGCGCAGAACGACTGCAAATGGCCAGAGAACGGCGCAAGAAAGACTACAAGAGCGGCGCTGAATTACTGCAAATGTTCATAGATTGGTTGCCAACGAATGAACAGTTTCGTTTGCCCAAACAGGAAGTCAGAAAACAAAGCTGTCGAAGATTTGTGCTTGATCATCAGTCAAAGACAGGTCTTCGGTGACAGAATACAATTGGAGAAACAACAACAATGTGTCAGGAACAGGCAATTATCCATCTCCTGGGTGGGGGCTTGCAATTTTTTGTGATCTCACAGGAAGACATTTTGTGTGTGTCTCTTGATTGGATGCATCGGTCAAGAATTCATCCAAAGAAAATGAATATCTTTCTTAGAACCTCTTCAACGGCACGCAGCTTCACGTACCTTGCTAAAGAAACACGATAGGCGACCTTCCCCCGACTTCAGAAATGGGGGCTCGTCCTCCGACTTTCCGACTCTCGAAATCCCTTTCGTATTCTGAGCTTCTGTTACAGTTTATTTCGATGCATCGGTCAAAGGCTCACTAAAATGAGTACCCACTGCTTTTTCAGAACCTCTTCAAGTAACCGCAAATTCGCATACCTTGATTCTTTCCGCACAAGACGGCCACATCCACCAATTGAGAACCCCAGGCCCTCTGAAGCCCCGTTTCCTGCACTTATGAAAAGGCAGTAGGAGACCTTCTCCTGATGTCGAAATGGGGGACTTGTTCTCCCGAAGTTCGGACCCTCGTAACACTGTCGTTCGTCTCAGCTTCGGGTTCCTGTCAGGTTTCTTTGAATGCATCGGTCAAAATCTTACCAAAATGAGTACCGTACATCTCCCAGAACCTCTACAATGACTCGTAAATTAACATACCTTGATTGCTTCCCTGCGAAGTCCTAAAGACGTCGTCGGACACCATCTTGTGCAATTTTCTTGTTCGTTACTTCTTGTTCTTGGTTGGTTCTTCTTCCTCCTGTTCGGTGTTCTCTTTCGAGTCGCACTCCATCACAGGGGGGTGTGGGGGGGGGCACGCAATCCCGCCGCCAGGCGGGATTGCGTGTGCGGGTTACTATATAAATATGCGGGTTAAGAATCTGTCCGTCTGTCACAATGAAAAACTCCAAGCAAAAATTTCACCTTTGTAGAAAAAAAAATTCCAAAAAAATTCCTGAAAAAAAAAATCCAAAAATCCATTTTCCTAGGCAATTTCCTTTAGGAAAACTGCAAAATTTTGGCAGCATCCAATTCTAGCGGGTCAGACCCCAAGATGATCAGACCAGGTTTGGTCGGGTTTGCAGCACGTTGGTCCCCTGGACCTGCCATTTCTGGTTCTGCTCTCACTCCAACCCTCTTTTCCTTAAACCTTTGGCTTCTGCTTTTTCGGGCTTGGCATCCCACTTTTGCAATTTACAACACAGGACTCCAGAAGGAACGGCACAGAACGGGAAGCAAATGGATAGTGTTGGAGTCCTGTGTGTCTACATTCTCTTTCTTCAACCAAGGAATCCTGTCAAGGCATTCTCTTGGTCTCTGCTGCTGATTTTGGCTGCTGTTTTCTGCTTTCGTTCCTGGCTATTTCAAAAAGTTTCCAAAAATAGCAAATTTGAGGAGGAAAGTTCAAGAATCACATCCCATGCCAAAGATTGTTGCTATGCATGTGCTTTGTCTGTCTCTAATCTGCCCAAAACTTCCACCGATTAAGGACCATCAGAACTTTGAACACACAGACCTCGAAAGGTTTGCTTCCCCCTGTTTTGTTTCCACTACAGTTGGCCACATACAATGTTGTGAGACAAAGTTTTTTCGGCCGGTTGTGAGGAACTGCCTGCAGGAGTTGCCCAAAGCATGACGTCAAGGACGCCCAACAAAGCCTATGGAGGGGCTTGCTTCTGATCCAAAATGCTGGCATAGTGGCACAGGTTGATCTTGCTGACTGGCTCGACAGGTACTCCCGCGTTGCAAAGTGCAGCTTCCTTTCAACCCTTCAAAGATGGGACAAAAGCACAAACACAAGAGACAACCAATAGCCATTTTCCCCTTCCCCCTTCCCCCCTCCCAATGTTTTTGGTTCCTAGTTTGGTTCTGCTGATGCTGCTGCTGCTGTTCTTCTCCTGTTCTTGCTGCTGTTCTTGCTGCTGCTCTGCTGCTGCTCTGCTGCTCGTTCTGCTCTCACTCCACCCTCTTTTCCTTAAACCTTTGGCTTCTGCTTTTTCGGGCTTGGCATCCCACTTTTGCAAGTTCAGGTGGGGCAAACACAGGACTCCAGAGGAACGGCGCAGAACGGGAAGCAAATGGATAGTGTTGGAGTCCTGTGTGTCTACATTCTCTTTCTTGAAGGTGCCAAGGAATCCTGTCAAGGCATTCTCTCGGTCTTGCTGGGGTCCTGCTGCTGCTGCTGCTGGTCTCTGCTTTTGGCTGCTCTTTTGTGCTTTCGCTTTCCTGGCTACTGATGCTCTTGCTGCTGCTCTTGCTGCTCTGCTGCTGTTGCTTCTGCTGGAAAAGGCAAAGGGGTGAAAACTCCACGTGCTGACATTAGTGGCAACCTGTTTTTCGGCCAAAAGGGGCCTGCCATGTCAGCACTTGTGGGACTTCTTTATCATTTCTTTATAAAGATGGAGAAAAGTGAGCATGAACAGCCTTAAGTGACCTTATCCGTGTGTGGCTTCCCAAACTTGCAAAATGCTTCGAAAGAAACCCTCATGTGAGGTTGGAGCTTCCACTACTAACTACCAAAACTTTCTTTGAAGGCCACAACTTCAGGGAGGTGAGCCTTTTCATTTCAGATCAATTCGAAGCAATTGGGAAGCCCCGAAATCAAGAAATCAATCAGTGACCGCAAATCCGCATACCAGATCCGCAAAACCACTCGTATGTGATCTTGTCCCTCATGTAAAGAAACACATGATAAGAGACCTTCCCCCTTTTCAAAAGGAGGGGCTTGTACTTGCGAAGTTCCGACCCTTGAAAGAACACTGTTCGTCTGTGCTTCGAATTTCTGTGAGGGATTCTTTGGATGAACTGGTCAAAAATTCGAGAAACGGGTACCCATAGCTCTCCCAGAACCTCTTCAATGACTCGCAAGTGGGCATACCTTCGTTGGTTTCGCATGAAACCTCGAAGACCAGCTTTTCGGATCACCAAATTCGTCCGACATCATCGCCGGGGCTTCTTAGCATGAATCGATCAAGAATACAAGAAAACGGGTACACGTAAGTATCTCAGAACCTCTTCAATGACCCGCAAATCCGAATACTCTGATTGTTTCCACACAAGACCTGCGAGACCACTCATTGACATCACCTGGGCTTCGCAAGGCTGTCTCTTGCACTTCGGGTGGGTCTATAGGGGCCACCTTGCTGAAGGAACATCAAAAAATGTACGCGACCTTCTCCTGATGTCGAATTGGGGGCTAATTCCCCGAAGTTTCGACCTTCGCAAACTTGTCTAAAGAACCCTTCGAAAGAATGTTGTTCGTCTGGTTCGAATTCCTGTGAGGGCTTCTTTGGATGAATCGGTCAAGAATTCGAGAAAACGGGTACCCATAGCTCTCCCAGAACCCCTTCAATGACTCGCAAATTTGCATCTTTGCTTTGACCGTTTCCACGCGGGTCCCCAAGCTGAGCTTTTCAGATCAACCAAACAAACAGTCATTGTTGACCAACCAATTGGGGAAACATTATCAAAGACTGCCTGCATCGGCCGCGCGTTCAGCACGTTTCCGAGGGACACCACGAGGAGGTGCAGGTCAGATTCTTGTCCCCCATGCAAGGAAACACAATATATGACACCTTCTCGCTTTCAAAAGGGGGGGCTTGTACTTCCGAAGTTCTGACCATCGAAATAACACTGTTTGCATGAGCTTCGAATTCCTGTGGGGGTTTCTTTGGATGCATCGGTCCGAAATGCAAGAAAACGGGTACCCATAGCTCTCTCACAACCTCTTCAATGACACGCAAATTCGCATACCCTGATTGTTTCCACACGAGACCCGCAGAACCACTCATCGGGAACCCTTGGAGGCCAGTCTTCTTCACTTCCTGGTCTTTAGGGGCAATCTTGTTCAAGGAACGTCAAAAACGGCAATGTGCGACCTTCTCCTGATGTCGAATGCGGGGGGGCTTGTTCCCGAAGTTCCGACCCTCGGAAGAACGTCGTTTGTCTCAGCTTTGAATTCCTGTGGAGGCCTTCTTTGGATGGATCAGTCAAAGATCCAAGAAAATGAGTACCCATAGGCCTGTCAGAACCTCTTGAATGACTCGCAAATTCGCATGCTTTGACGGTTTCCGCAAGACGAACTTTTCCAATCAACCAAACACACGGTCATTGTTGACCAACCAATTCGGGAAACAATATCAAAGACTGCCTGCGTCGGCCGCGCGTTGAGCACGTTTCCGAGGGACACCACGAGGAGGTGCAGGTCAGATTCTTGTCCCTCATGTAAAGAAACACACGATAAGAGACCTTCTCCCTTTCAAAAGGGGGGGCTTGTACTTGCGAAGTTCCGACCGGCGAAAGAACACTGTTCACATGAGCTCCGAATTCCTGTGAGGGTTTCTTTGGATGAATCGGTCAAAAACTCGAGAAAACGGGTACCCATAGCTCTCCCAGAACCTCTTCAATGACTCACAAGTGGGCATACCTTGGTTCGTTTTGCGCGAAACCTCAAAGACCAGCTTTTCGGATCACCAAATTCGTCCGACATTGTCGCCATTCATTGTGAACTTGTTCTTTGGTACTATTTTTTCCTGTTTTTGTTGCGTTTTTCGCTCTCTTTCGAGTCGGCCTCTTCACAAAGAGGCCGTATCTAGAAGGAAGGCTACAAACACTGAGAATCAATCCAATCCACGAGGGGGCCCGCAGGGCAACCGAGTGCGGGTTTGCGGGTTTGCGGGTTTGCGGGTTTGCGGGTTTGCGGGGGGGGGGTCCCTTTTTTTTTTTGGAAGAATCGTACGGGGGCCTTCGAGGCAAACTGGGAAAAATGGGCAAGACAAGCAAGTTCCAAAAGGGGAAGTTCAAATACTTCGTTTGTGGGCCGACACTCGGGTATTCTCCGGTGTCTTTTCGATTGGTGTGACTCAGTCCCTCCTGCTGCAAATTTTGTGAAATGCAGGAGTGGACTTGTCACAGCCAACCGCACAGACAGCCTTGATTTTTTTTTAAACACCAGGCCGTACAGTTTGCCAGACAAGAAACCTGGTGCCTGACCTGGTGGGTTCTCCGGGTTCACTTCTTCACAACGAAAAACGGCACAACCACGAACACAGACAGGCGCGGTTTGAACCCGCACCAGTTGCACACTGCAACCGGCGCCTGCCCCACGGCACTGGGGACTCAGAAAAACGAAAGGAGAGTCGGCTAAGGGCCTGGAAAGGCCGCGGCTCAGCCACAAGCCGCCACCTGTCACTCAGACTGGGGCCAACTAATTCAAAAAACCGGGGGCACATTGGTAACCATCCCGATTTTACCCCGCCTTCACGATGAGAGGGCCACAAGGGAGTCAAACTTGGCAAGGCTCACCTGGAAGGTGCCTCTTTGCACCGCCCCCCCCGTTCCTGCTGGGCAGCTTGGGGCAGGATCTTTTACGCCCGGGAAGGGTAGGTGCGCAGCTCCTTTCGTTTCGTAGTTCGAAAAACACGTTTCCAGGGGACACCGCGAGGAGGTGGCAAGTCAGATTTTGTCCCCCTATCCTGTCTGCTGCCTTCTGTTGGTGCTCTTCCTCCTGCTGATTAACCGCTGCTGTCTTGCTCTGGCTGCCTTGCTGCTGCTGCCTTGCCGCTGCTGCCTTGCTGCTGCTGCATTGCCGTTGCTGCCTTGCCGCGGCTGCCTTGCCGTGGCTGCCTTGCTGCTGCTGCCTTGCTGCTGCTGCCTTGCTGCTGCTGCCTTGCTGCTGCTGCCTTGCTTCTACTGCTGCCTGCCTTGCTGCTGCTGCCTTGCTGCTGCTGCTGCTTTCTTGCCGACCTTTTTTACGCCTGGGAAGAGTAGGTGCACAGCTCGGAGGCCAGATACGAAGTTAGGGGCTTTCACCCACAGCAAAGGAACTGCTTGCCTTGGCCGCGTTTCGAAAAACACGTTTCCAGGGGACACCGCGAGGAGGTGGCAAGTCAGATTTTGTCCCCCAACCCCAAGACCACCCAGGGGCCTTTGATGGCCAGCTTCTTGGACTTCACGACCTCTCAGGACCACTTTGCTGAAGGAACACCGAAAACGTGATAGGCAACTGTTGCATGTCGAAATGGGGAGGGCACGTTCTCCCGAAGTTGCGACCGAAAGAACGTCGTTCGTAGGAGCTTCGAATTCCTGTGACGGTTTCGTTGGATGCATCGGTCAAAATATCAACAAAATATGCACCCATAGCTCTGACAGAACCTTTTCGCTGACTCGGAACTTCACATACCTTGACTGCTTGCACACGAACTCTCGAACACCAGATTTTTCAAGCACAACTCCGACCCGAACCATCTTGTGAATTTCTTTTCTTCTTCTAGTTCCTGTTTGCGTTGTGTGTGCTGAATCCTGTTTTCTTTCGAGTCGGCCTCTTCACACAAGAGGCCGAACCTGGACAAGAAGGCCCACATCAAAGCGCTGAGAATCCATCAAATGCACGAGGGGGCCCGCAGGGCCACCGAGTGCGGGTTTGCGGGTATGGGAAAAGCCAAGCACCAAAGCAACCTCGCCTTTGCAGCAAGAAAGACCCACCGGGGAGTCCAGCCTTCCGGAAACGGAAACGGTTTGTCAAGCCGCTTCTGCCTTCGAGCCTTCGATATTCAACCTCTCCGCCCCACAAGGGGGCAGAACCAGCCTTCGGGTAAGGAAACGGTTTGTCAAGCCGCTTCTGCCGTCGAGCCTTCGATCTTCAACCTCTCCGCCCCACAAGGGGGCAGAACCAGCCTTCGGGGGAGGAAACGGTTTGTCAAGCCGCTTCTGCCTTCGAGCCTTCGATCTTCAACCTTTCCGCCCCACGAGGGAGCAGAGAGGTACTGCTTGCCTTGGCCGCGTTTCGAAAAACACGTTTCCAGGGGACACCGCGAGGAGGTGGCAAATTAGATTTTGTCCCCGCTAAACACCAGGGCGTACAGTTTGCCAGACAAGAAACCTGGTGCCTGACCTGGTGGGTTCTTCGGGTTCACTTCTTCACAACGAAAAACGGCACAACCACGAACACAGACAGGCGCGGTTTGAACCCGCACCAGTTGCACACTGCAACCGGCGGCTGCCCCACGGCACTGGGGACTCAGAAAAACGAAAGGAGAGTCGGCTAAGGGCCTGGAAAGGCCGCGGCTCAGCCACAAGCCGCCACCTTTGGTAACCATCCCGATTTTACCCCGCCTTCACGATGAGAGGGCCACAAGGGAGTCAAACTTGGCAAGGCTCGCCTGGAAGGTGCCTCTTTGCACCGCCCCCCCCGTTCCTGCTGGGCAGCTTGGGGCAGGATCTTTTACGCCCGGGAAGGGTAGGTGCGCAGCTCGGACGCCGAGGCTTCTAAAGTCCAGTTCCTTCAGAAAAGTTGGCCCACACCAAGGCTTCTGAAGCCGTCCCTTCAGAAAAGGTGGCCCACATAAGGGCTTCTAAAGTCCAGTCCCTTCAGAAAAGCTGGCCCACATCAAGGCTTCTAAAGGCCAGTCCTTTCAACAGTTGGCAGACATCAAGGCTTCGAAATGCCTGTCCCTTCAGAAAAGTTGACGCGCATACTGTTTTCTACCTTCAGGAAAGTGGACCCACCATCCTTTTGGTATCTTCAGAGATGCTGGACGGGTAGGCTTAGCTTGGGAATTGAATTGTTTGTTAGTACTCGCTCGTCTCAACACACTTGTGGAGAGTGGGGCATATGCTACTAAAAGGAAAGAGGAAGCATGATTGAATATTCTCATCATCTACGGAAAGGATACAACAAAGGTAAACAATACAACCAATCACACGATAAAGACACGTTTTTGCCCAGTGCCTGGACCTACTCCTGCTGAATATTCTGACACCTCATTGAGCATTTAGAGGTGAGCTGAACAGCGAAGCACACAAGGCACGCTGTTTTTTGTTACATGCACCTGAAACTATGTCGGTCCTTGACATCTGTGTTGCTAAATGTAGTGTACAGAAAGAGCCTGGTAGTGTCCAGTCAGCAGTATTTCCGGCCAGAAATACTTTTCTGTTTGGGTACTCTGATTCTGCGTAAGGTTCCCAAGAAATGTTTGTCAATGGTGCCTGATCAGGAATTCGGCAGCAATCCCTGCAAGCTGCTCATTGCGTCCAGCATTTCGTGCTACGTTCAGTAGCAAGGTCTCCATATCTTCCTTTGTTGGCCTCCGACACGGCTTTGGCTGGTCTTTGGAGGCTCCAGAGTGACCAGCAGGTGTACTTGCATGTGCAGCTTCATTTCCACTACTTTGTTCTCCTTTGATGACACCTGAACTTGGGTGTGAGTCGTAGCTGCAGTATGATTCGGTGGTCACCTTTTTTACAAGACCTCTGAAACCTGAAGTTGAATCAAACGAATCGGCTGCAGAAGCTTGGAAAACGTGGGGTTGGGCTGAGCTTTCGTCCAATGTGCTTTCACTGGTGTTCGATATTGCAACACTGTCCCAGATGGGGGAAGACTGCATGAGCACTGATGAGCGCCTTCCTGGTGATGGTGTACCAGTAACAGCGGAAACATGTGACCTAAATGACTCGCGGATGCGTGACTGTATGGACAGAATACTCTCTTTGTTCAAGCCACAATCAGCTTCAAGTGCGCTACAACTGTCTCCAAATATATTCTCGGTGACACTGCTTATCGCGAAGGAGGTTTGCGTAGCTAGCGACATTGTGTTTTCGCGGGGAAGGGATGCTGAAGGTTTGTCAGATACTGTGACTGTCTTGCGGCGTCGCGATGATGATTGCTCGATTGTACTTTTAATCTTTTTTCGTGTTGAATGCTGGAGTCGTGCCTTTGCGCTGTGCTTCCCACAGCAGCAGTTTCGATAGTGGTGATGGTGCTCCTCAGTTTCGGTCCTGTGTGAAAAAGAAAGCGTGAGTATTTGTTCGTATGTGCATGTGTGCAGGGGGAAAGAGGGAGAGAGAGAAGTAGAGTGTAGAGACCATCGCTCCAGGAAGTATCCTGGTCGCTACTGCCCCGTACTACTACCGGCGGGGATAAGTCCTTAGGTAGGTCGCAGTTGCAGCCGGTGCTTGTGGTACACCCAGTGAGTGTCAACAAGTTCGCAGAGTTCTCCCTAGGCAGAGTGGTCAAACAATTCACATGCGATAACTATTATCATTATCGCATAAAACTATGCTAGTATCGCCGTCGCTGTCGTTCCTCTACAATTCTATTCAACAACTGCAAGTTCTGCCAGGGCAGGCGGCGCATTTCTCCACCACTGCTGCTTCCTGTGTAGTGAACTTTCCTTTCCTCCTCTGCCTTCACTGCCACAGTTCGTTTCGTCTGTTCGTGGATGCAGGCTTTCAAAGCGAGAATGCGAGAATCATTCTCGCATACGAGTCGGATCGGATGTATGCCTAGGGCAGTGTTCAGGTAAACGGTAAACGTTTACCGTTTATACAACGTTTACGTTTACTCATTTTGGAGTAAACGTGAATAAACGTTGAGTAAACGTTGTGTAAGCGTTTACTGTATCAAGGGGTATCAAGAAATCTATCATGAAGAGGGGCAACAAACCTGATGTTTGAAACTTTTTTTGCACATTCTAGTACTATTTCAAACATTTATACCCTTCTATTACTATTGCAACTCTGGAGACTGAATTCACCCGCTGCTGCTGGCAGCCCTCGGTACAAAGACAAGTACATGCTTGTCACAAAAGCCTTGTGCGAGTCCGCCACTATTCGACTTGAAAGTGAAGTTGCCTCATGGTGTAAATGTGTGGGCCATTACGCGGTATCCAAACATTGAACGACTTGTAGTATGGTCAAAACTTTTAACCCATTACGGCCCCAAAGCTAGAACCCCATTCCCAAACTTTGAACCCATTTTGGTGTCACCCAGTGAGTCGGTCACTGAATTACGCTTACAGTGTTTTTCTTTTCAATTTTTTTTCAACTGGGAGCATCGTACGGGAAACAAATGGGGCTAGGGGTGTGTTGGGCTAGTTCCTTTTCAATTTTCTCGTGGGATACGAAAAGAACCCTCTTCCTCCGCGTCCACCCGCGGGGAAGATCTTACACCCGAAGAGAAGTTCCTTCACCAAGCGGCCATGTCATTTTGCGAATTGGCGCTTGGAGTGAAGGAAAGTCTCTTGGGAGCAAGTCTCCTGGGAAAAAAAATTGCACCGCCGTACTGTTTCCAGACGTTTACCTGGTGCCTGGTCGGTGTTCTCCGTGTTTTTTTCGGTTCATCATCACAAACAGCAAAAGGCATGTTAGGACCAGTCACCAAGTCCAGGGTGCCCGACACTTCTACTGTTTTTCCACTTTCCATCCCCAGCCCGGAGAGTCGCGGGGCTGCAGGGGCTTTCCAAGGCTGGGTCCCATTGACAGCCTGGGAACCATTCCCGCAGCACATACTACGTGTTGCCTGTAAACAAAACGTTGCCAAGCTCTGCGAGTTGATTTTGCCAACTCAGTTGACATCCTGTCATTCCTGATGACAGCTGTTCTGCGAGAACTCTCAAAGGGAATTACCAAAGCCGGTAACCCACATGAAAGGGTTTGTGCTGTCGCAGGGTTGTGCAGCAGCCCCTCAAATTAGAATGTCGGGGTCCATCCTCAAAACAGAATGTCGGGGTCCATCCCCAAAACAGAATGTCGGGGTCCATCCTCAAAACAGAATGTCGGGGTCCATCCTCAAAACAGAATGTCGGGGTCCACCCTCAAAACAGAATGTCGGGGTCCATCCTCAAAACAGAATGTCGGGGTCCATCCTCAAAACAGAATGTCGGGGTCCATCCTCAAAACAGAATGTCGGGGTCCACCCTCAAAACAGAATGTCGGGGTCCATCCTCAAAACAGAATGTCGGGGTCCACCCTCAAAACAGAATGTCGGGGTCCACCCTCAAAACAGAATGTCGGGGTCCATCCTCAAAACAGAATGTCGGGGTCCATCCTCAAAACAGAATGTCGGGGTCCATCCTCAAAACAGAATGTCGGGGTCCACCCTCAAAACAGAATGTCGGGGTCCACCCTCAAAACAGAATGTCGGGGTCCATCCTCAAAACAGAATGTCGGGGTCCACCCTCAAAACAGAATGTCGGGGTCCATCCTCAAAACAGAATGTCGGGGTCCATCCTCAAAACAGAATGTCGGGGTCCATCCTCAAAACAGAATGTCGGGGTCCATCCTCAAAACAGAATGTCGGGGTCCACCCTCAAAACAGAATGTCGGGGTCCACCCTCAAAACAGAATGTCGGGGTCCACCCTCAAAACAGAATGTCGGGGTCCACCCTCAAAACAGAATGTCGGGGTCCACCCTCAAAACAGAATGTCGGGGTCCATCCTCAAAACAGAATGTCGGGGTCCACCCTCAAAACAGAATGTCGGGGTCCACCCTCAAAACAGAATGTCGGGGTCCATCCTCAAAACAGAATGTCGGGGTCCACCCTCAAAACAGAATGTCGGGGTCCACCCTCAAAACAGAATGTCGGGGTCCATCCTCAAAACAGAATGTCGGGGTCCACCCTCAAAACAGAATGTCGGGGTCCACCCTCAAAACAGAATGTCGGGGTCCATCCTCAAAACAGAATGTCGGGGTCCATCCTCAAAACAGAATGTCGGGGTCCACCCTCAAAACAGAATGTCGGGGTCCATCCTCAAAACAGAATGTCGGGGTCCATCCTCAAAACAGAATGTCGGGGTCCATCCTCAAAACAGAATGTCGGGGTCCACCCTCAAAACAGAATGTCGGGGTCCATCCTCAAAACAGAATGTCGGGGTCCATCCTCAAAACAGAATGTCGGGGTCCACCCTCAAAACAGAATGTCGGGGTCCATCCTCAAAACAGAATGTCGGGGTCCATCCTCAAAACAGAATGTCGGGGTCCATCCTCAAAACAGAATGTCGGGGTCCATCCTCAAAACAGAATGTCGGGGTCCATCCTCAAAACAGAATGTCGGGGTCCACCCTCAAAACAGAATGTCGGGGTCCACCCTCAAAACAGAATGTCGGGGTCCATCCTCAAAACAGAATGTCGGGGTCCACCCTCAAAACAGAATGTCGGGGTCCACCCTCAAAACAGAATGTCGGGGTCCATCCTCAAAACAGAATGTCGGGGTCCACCCTCAAAACAGAATGTCGGGGTCCACCCTCAAAACAGAATGTCGGGGTCCATCCTCAAAACAGAATGTCGGGGTCCATCCTCAAAACAGAATGTCGGGGTCCACCCTCAAAACAGAATGTCGGGGTCCATCCTCAAAACAGAATGTCGGGGTCCATCCTCAAAACAGAATGTCGGGGTCCACCCTCAAAACAGAATGTCGGGGTCCATCCTCAAAACAGAATGTCGGGGTCCATCCTCAAAACAGAATGTCGGGGTCCATCCTCAAAACAGAATGTCGGGGTCCATCCTCAAAACAGAATGTCGGGGTCCATCCTCAAAACAGAATGTCGGGGTCCATCCTCAAAACAGAATGTCGGGGTCCATCCTCAAAACAGAATGTCGGGGTCCATCCTCAAAACAGAATGTCGGGGTCCATCCTCAAAACAGAATGTCGGGGTCCACCCTCAAAACAGAATGTCGGGGTCCATCCTCAAAACAGAATGTCGGGGTCCATCCTCAAAACAGAATGTCGGGGTCCACCCTCAAAACAGAATGTCGGGGTCCATCCTCAAAACAGAATGTCGGGGTCCATCCTCAAAACAGAATGTCGGGGTCCACCCTCAAAACAGAATGTCGGGGTCCACCCTCAAAACAGAATGTCGGGGTCCATCCTCAAAACAGAATGTCGGGGTCCACCCTCAAAACAGAATGTCGGGGTCCACCCTCAAAACAGAATGTCGGGGTCCATCCTCAAAACAGAATGTCGGGGTCCACCCTCAAAACAGAATGTCGGGGTCCATCCTCAAAACAGAATGTCGGGGTCCATCCTCAAAACAGAATGTCGGGGTCCACCCTCAAAACAGAATGTCGGGGTCCATCCTCAAAACAGAATGTCGGGGTCCACCCTCAAAACAGAATGTCGGGGTCCATCCTCAAAACAGAATGTCGGGGTCCATCCTCAAAACAGAATGTCGGGGTCCACCCTCAAAACAGAATGTCGGGGTCCACCCTCAAAACAGAATGTCGGGGTCCATCCTCAAAACAGAATGTCGGGGTCCACCCTCAAAACAGAATGTCGGGGTCCATCCTCAAAACAGAATGTCGGGGTCCATCCTCAAAACAGAATGTCGGGGTCCACCCTCAAAACAGAATGTCGGGGTCCATCCTCAAAACAGAATGTCGGGGTCCATCCTCAAAACAGAATGTCGGGGTCCACCCTCAAAACAGAATGTCGGGGTCCATCCTCAAAACAGAATGTCGGGGTCCACCCTCAAAACAGAATGTCGGGGTCCACCCTCAAAACAGAATGTCGGGGTCCATCCTCAAAACAGAATGTCGGGGTCCACCCTCAAAACAGAATGTCGGGGTCCACCCTCAAAACAGAATGTCGGGGTCCATCCTCAAAACAGAATGTCGGGGTCCACCCTCAAAACAGAATGTCGGGGTCCATCCTCAAAACAGAATGTCGGGGTCCATCCTCAAAACAGAATGTCGGGGTCCACCCTCAAAACAGAATGTCGGGGTCCATCCTCAAAACAGAATGTCGGGGTCCATCCTCAAAACAGAATGTCGGGGTCCATCCTCAAAACAGAATGTCGGGGTCCACCCTCAAAACAGAATGTCGGGGTCCACCCTCAAAACAGAATGTCGGGGTCCATCCTCAAAACAGAATGTCGGGGTCCACCCTCAAAACAGAATGTCGGGGTCCACCCTCAAAACAGAATGTCGGGGTCCATCCTCAAAACAGAATGTCGGGGTCCATCCTCAAAACAGAATGTCGGGGTCCACCCTCAAAACAGAATGTCGGGGTCCATCCTCAAAACAGAATGTCGGGGTCCATCCTCAAAACAGAATGTCGGGGTCCATCCTCAAAACAGAATGTCGGGGTCCACCCTCAAAACAGAATGTCGGGGTCCACCCTCAAAACAGAATGTCGGGGTCCATCCTCAAAACAGAATGTCGGGGTCCACCCTCAAAACAGAATGTCGGGGTCCACCCTCAAAACAGAATGTCGGGGTCCATCCTCAAAACAGAATGTCGGGGTCCACCCTCAAAACAGAATGTCGGGGTCCACCCTCAAAACAGAATGTCGGGGTCCACCCTCAAAACAGAATGTCGGGGTCCACCCTCAAAACAGAATGTCGGGGTCCATCCTCAAAACAGAATGTCGGGGTCCACCCTCAAAACAGAATGTCGGGGTCCACCCTCAAAACAGAATGTCGGGGTCCATCCTCAAAACAGAATGTCGGGGTCCATCCTCAAAACAGAATGTCGGGGTCCATCCTCAAAACAGAATGTCGGGGTCCATCCTCAAAACAGAATGTCGGGGTCCATCCTCAAAACAGAATGTCGGGGTCCATCCTCAAAACAGAATGTCGGGGTCCATCCTCAAAACAGAATGTCGGGGTCCACCCTCAAAACAGAATGTCGGGGTCCATCCTCAAAACAGAATGTCGGGGTCCATCCTCAAAACAGAATGTCGGGGTCCATCCTCAAAACAGAATGTCGGGGTCCATCCTCAAAACAGAATGTCGGGGTCCATCCTCAAAACAGAATGTCGGGGTCCATCCTCAAAACAGAATGTCGGGGTCCATCCTCAAAACAGAATGTCGGGGTCCACCCTCAAAACAGAATGTCGGGGTCCATCCTCAAAACAGAATGTCGGGGTCCACCCTCAAAACAGAATGTCGGGGTCCACCCTCAAAACAGAATGTCGGGGTCGACTCCGCAAACGAGAGACCGCAAATCCACTTAGACTCCGTGTTGACATAACGTCTTTGCTTAGAAACTTGCGGCAAAGCAAAAAGGGGCCTCTTTGTTTTGTGCGGTGGGATAACGCTTCAACGTTTTCGGTACTGGCGCCAAGTGCTGGGATACCAACCAAATGGTACAAAAGTTTGGGGATAGTAATAGAATGGTATAAGAGTTTGGGGATAGTAATTGAAAGGTATAAAAGTTTGGGGATAGTAATAGAAAGTACTTCGCCTTCTGCTGAGCATCTGCTCGGCCAAAGCAGCGGCATTGGCGGCTGCGCCCCAAAAGATCCCATGGTGGTAGCACACACCCACCTTCGTCGTCAAGCTGAAGGCAGCAGAAGAAAAACGAGAAAGCCAAGACGAAGCAGCGGAATATGGTACCATTCCTCACTCGAGCACAGTGGGCGCCCACGAAGCCATCAGGTACTTCTTCTATGAAGAAGCCATCGGGTTTAACAAGACTACTGGTCGTTCGTTTCTGACCATGGTTTCAGTCCTGTGCGGGCTATCAGCACACGATGAGTACACCCCCCCAACGCCCGAAGAACTCGGTAGGGTGATGCTTGACACCGCCATAAAAGAGATGACAGCCTGATGGAATGTGGGTTGCGCCAGGAGGACCCATATCTGTAAATGTGGCAAACTTCTAGGGGTATATTTGTAAATACTGGGCAAACTATATGGGTAGATCTGTAAGAAAATGAAACTATATGGGTAGATCTGTAAAATCTGGCAAACTTCGGGGGGTAGATCTGTAAATCAAGGCAAACTATGGGGGTATATCTGTAATTTCCTCTTGGCCGGAATCCTAAAAACCCGCATTTCGGAAAAGGTTTGTCCCACATTTTTCCCAGGGCATTTTGACCACTTCACCTCAGAGCCTCCACCTGCTCAGCCCCTACGGTAATGCAAGACTGTGGGCTGTTTTTATCAAAATGTATCAAGTTCATTTCTTGATTTCTTTTCGTCTTGCTCTCCGCTTGTTGTGGAAGCTGCAATGTTGAAGATTCCATCCTTGGATGGCGTGATTACCGTGGGCCTGGACCGTATCTGGACTCTAGCGCTAACCCGGGCCCGTGGTCCGGGCCCCAAAGACCCTGGATTTATAGGTACCCTTGGCCCCCTGTAGACTCGCAAAGGCTGGTCTTACACCACCCATCTAGTTATCTCCTGCACATTTCCCCTGTGTGCCTCTGCGAAAAGAAACACACGCCAACCATGTTTATTCAAAGTGGAGGATAACACACCTTGATGCCAACCAAGAGCCATCGAAGGATGCTGAGCAGCAGCATTCGTGATAATGATGGTGGTGAGACTTGCCGCCTGTCAGCTGATTGAAGCTGTCTATCTCCGGTTCTCTCTCGATCTGCTCCAAACTGATTGCACTCCCTTTGTTTGCCGGGAGCACAAGGCGCATGCAATCGGTTTTGGTGTCTTTGTTAGCGGTATGTTCTACTGCATTTCTGGTGCTCGAACCGACATTGTCGGGGATCGATTCATCTGGTCGGCACCGGAACGATGGCTCTGGAGTGCAGGGAAACCCTGTGTCCAATGCACAACCCCTTTGCTTATAGTCGAGGCGCAGATCAACCGATTCCACAAAGGTTTCGCTCTGAGGGTGAGCAACGTCCGGGTCGTTGACAGTGTCCGAGTCCAAAAGGTCTGGAAGCGACAATAACTCGGAAGTTGGCAGCTGTGAGCTTGACTTTTGCATTGAGTCTGCTCGCGTAAAAGACGAGAGGGCTGGTGACCCCGGCGGACAACCTGGCGAAGCTGCGGCATGAGAAGGGAACGGTTCGCAAGCCCCGCGTATGGCAAAGGCACAGTTCCCCTCGTTCATCATCGCGTTTACCAGCCGTTGGGTATCGTTGTGCAGGGAACCATACTTGTGGCCACTTTCCAACAATTTTGCATTGTTGTCGGTGTGCATCAGGTTCGAGATGTCCGTCGCATTCCAAAATTTACCCACAGGTCGCCGACGTGATTGTTTACTTTCGTAAACATCAGGAAGTTCTGCTAGCAAGTCGAGGAGAACGCCTTCACTTGACATCGTACGCCGATGGAGAAGTGTTCATGTGTTTTGTATAAGTGAATCCTACTGTTTGTCAGTGAGGATAAAATTCGCAAGACCACCTCGTCAATGGACAGGTCCATAGTGTCAAAACAAAATAAGCTACCGCTTCTCCGAGTTAGCTTCATCACACTGAGTGTACTCAAGAAGATCGTTTGGGTTTGAATGCAAAGAATCTGTGGCGATAATCTGCATTACAAGATCGAGCCAGGTTGTTTGGATTAGCCTGGTCTCTGGGATTGAGTAGGTTGGGTTTGGTTTGCTTTAGAATGCAAAGAATCTGCGGTGGTAATCTGCATAGCCGGATTCGCGGTCATCTTTTCGCACATGAAGTGTCGTGCTCGTCTGAGATCGTCGCGTCCAGGCGATGGCGTCTTCCTCACATTGGGCAATGTTTGTGTTGAGCTTCGTGGTGGTGCCGTCTTTGCAATTTTCAATAACGTTTCCGCTCTTCCGTTTCTGCGGTTCCGGTAGGACCACGTTCTCCCGCACGTGTCTCGGCAAAACCGTTTATCGGTGACTCCATCATAGGATGACAGACGCGGACACTACCACTGCTACAACTTATGGCAGCATATCACTCAACTTTGCTTCTGTACCGCGGAACATTGCTGTGAACATCAAAGTCAACCCCGACCTCTGTCATCGTGACATCCCCGGCATCCGACTTCGCCATGAATGTGTGCAGCACTCTCATGTTCAGCTGGTTCAGGGGTTGGCATTGGTTGGTGGTACAACGTTCGAGCCTGGTCTCTAAGGTCACCGGTGGCATGATGCTCTTCAGCAAAAAGTAGAGAGAAGCTGAAGAAAGATTGCGTTGTCTTCACGGCTAAAAAACGGCTAGGGCACGAGACTAAAACACTTCAATTTTTCTTTGGCACGAAGTCGTCTTTGTGGGCCGAAACCATTGAACAACTCAACTGGTCAACAGATTCAAATTGAAGAAACCTGTTGTTGCTGATGCTTTTGGAGGGTCTAGAAGAAAAGGTAGGGAGGCTACCTGCCGATGGTTTTCATAGCAGCTAGTGAAGCCGCGGCAGATAAAAATGCATTGAGATGGGTACTCTTGGTGCCTCTGTTTGTCACAATGAGGGTTGCAGCCGACTGGTACATCAGCGGCTCCGTGTGTTGATGAATCAGACAAAACTACGCTAAAAATGTCACGGTAGTGGAACACTCTCATTCCACGAGGAAGTGACACAAAAACGACTTTCTCTCGATTTCCGCCGGTTTTTTTTATCCGTAGGTCCGTTGATGGTAGGCACCGGAATATTGAGGAGATGTGGATGGTGCAAAATAAAAAGACGGACCCCTAGTTTTTCTAGGTTTGTGCTGGGTTCGTACCACCATCTGGACCGCACCAAACTACATATTCGATGCGATCAGTGATTTGGATTTTTTACCGGGGTAGAGGGCCGAGTTGCGGGTGTCGTTGGCGCAGGAGGGAGTGCTGTCAGGCTCAGAGTGGCAGAGCAGTCCCGGTAGGGCTGGGCCGAGTGGGCTGGAAGTCCAAGCTGAACTGGGGCTGCTCACGTGCGTGCATGAACGACAAGCAGTCTTTTGATTGACGGTATTGCCCTCCCCGTACATGAGACCGCGTTTTCACGAAAGAATACTCCAGATTTCTTTCCTGCTGCCCCCAATCCCCTTGAGATGATCCAAGGACAATCCCTGGTCCAAGCTTTTCACCCCTGAGTAGTCTGGTGACATGCACACGGCGATTAACGAGCCTATTGAACCGTTTCATTGTTCTCTTGTGCGATGACGAAGCGCCGTGCACCTTTCAACATGCCGCCGTTCATCATTTCTTCGTGGAGTGATATACACTTTCTAGAACCGATTGGCATCGCTACCGCGCTTCGAACTCAATCTCAGGGCACATTTTGTATGCAGCACGATAGTTGCGAACAGCGAGATCCGGCCGGCCAGCTTCTTCCAGGTACTCGGCCTCGTTCAGCAAATGAATTGCCTTCATTCGGTTGCTGTCAGGCTCGTATAGCCGCTCGGTACGCTCGTATACAATGTCGGCACGAAGAAGCCATTTGACACCATCATCCAAACTTGTGCCCTCGTGCAGCATCTTTGCGTCGAAAACAGCGCCGATACCTGCGGTGACGGGCACAACGCCTACCACGTCGGCATTAGCGGCGACGGTTGCTCCGAAATCGGTAGTTTCATAACGAAGGCCAATGTCGTCGTCGCGGTGGTCTAAAAAGCGAGTGAGCCCGCCTGCGTAACCTTCGTTTAGGTACAGCAGGATCGTTTTGATCGAGCGTCGGTCGTCGTTGTCGACCCACTCCCCGTCAAAATGTGGGGATATATGACCTCCTGGGAAGTACTTTACGACTCGAAACACACCAGAGAGTGAAGCTGGCATCCACAATCCTTCCATGCCGAGGTTCAAGAACATGCGCCCGTTTTCCGGTGTTATCCGGATGGGCTGTAGGTACCGTTTCACTCTTGTCCACAGCATATCATGCAGGGTTTCACTCCGGAAAGCAAGACGGTGGCATCGTCGCTTAGTGCCACCGCACAACTGCAACTCAGACAGGCCGAATTGCTCTGTGGCTTCAATTAAAGTTGCGCACTCGGGCGGTGTCAACAGGTTCCTCAAAAGAAACGATCGTCCTTTGAACAACGGATCGTGGGCCACATCCGCCCGCAAGTCAAATTCGATGCACTCAAGGGGATATTCGGCTGCCTGTGCGCTCTTGAAGGTCAGCCCTTCCAGTTCTTTCGCCTCGTCTGCGTCCAACAAATCACGATCGCTGTGTCTTGTTGTTGACACGCGGCTAGCTTCGTCAGCTCTGACAGCATGGAGTCGGTTATCCTGGAGCCCCTCCAGAGTCAGCCCCTCGAGAGCGCCCTCTCTCATTTCAAGAACAGTTCAGCTGCACCTTTCCCTTGTTTCTTGTTTTAAGGATGCTCTGCGGCCTCGATCACACTTCCTGCACTCGGGTACAGATCCTGAGAAAAATGGTCGGAAGGCGTGCATTCAGCGGCCTTCGTGCTTTTCGGAAAACTTCGATGGAAGACTAACATTCGCGAGATACTTGGAGCACACCGTAGTGTGTGGGCTGGTGTGACAATTACTTGTTCGGGGCCGTGAAACACGAAGGTTTTCCTGACCTCCGACGCTGAGCTCCTGCACCCTTTCATTCATGGGGTTGCTTTTTCTGCGGGCACGGCATGTTGCCAAGAAAATGCAGCAAAATACGGCAGCGGGGAAAGGCTACAATGGAACCGATCGAAGACACTTCAGTAGGATAGGTGGTAGGCAAAAATGACTGCGGGCTGAAGATTAGAAAAAATGGCGAGCAGTCAGTTTACCCTACAGCCGGTTTTCTACTTGCTTACCGCCGGTTGTCTAGCATACAGCCAGTTGCCAAATGCTACGAGCACAGATGTTCCATACTGGCACGCCACCAGCATATCTAGAACCCCAACCTCCAAAGACAGCTTGGTCTGTCATCAGTCGACCCACCAGTGCCGCGCTCTGGAAGAGGCTTGTCGCAAACTGTTGTGTTTCAGCGGTTTGATTGGCTTCCTTTCATAAAGGGGGTGAGACCTTCGACCGCAATTTGCACACAAGAACGTCGCCGCTTGTGCAAAACGCGTTGGAGAAGGAAGAGCTATCAAAACGGGGGGTTTGCCTTGTGGCTTTTTGTGATCTTGTGCGGATGCTTTTAGCTTTACTGGTGTCTAACTCTTTTGTATGTCATGAGCATGGTTACGTAATCCGAACTTGCTGCTACCCGAACTTTAACTGCTGCCTCAAGTCTCGCTGGTCTTTACCGGTTACCGTGCGAACATTGATCGTTGAGCTGTGAAAACCTGAGATGCAGGTACCACAGGGGTAGGCCTGCAATGTCACGGCTCGCAGCAGAACGGGCCTTTTCGTCCTCTTGGTGGCTACTGGCGATACTGAGTGCCCTCCTTGGTCGCGGTGTGCCCGTCGTTGACGATCGGTCTCTGCGCTGCTGTATCGTCGTGGCACCAGCCCCGTCGGTATCTGCGTGTTGCCTCTTCGCGGTCGAGGGTTGCGGGGTGGCTGGCCCCGTCGCGTTTGCAAAAAGTATTTAGGGCTGGAAACAGGAAAACAAAAGCATACACTCAGGATCCTCAGGATGATGATATGATGTGGAGTGAGCGTAACCAATACCTTCCAAATATGTAACTTCCTGTGTTGTATGTTTCTTGCGGATACAGTCATAATATCAGTCCACAAAAAAGTGTCGCACTTTTTCGTCTGACAAACGGCGTCCACTGTCACTCTCACCTCTCGCTCTGACTTGCATGCGCGCGCTGTTTGTTGGAAGCAAATGGCTGACCTTCGACTGAAAGAGCAGATACTCATACCGACGGGTTAAGCAGGTACATGATGGCCAAGAAGTGCACAGGTGCATCGCCCCACCGTTCGTAGAAGAAGCCGCCTGCCTGTATTGTGTCAATTAGATATAGGGTCAATGAGACTGGAAGCCAAAACCACTGACACAAAAACATTGTCCAAATTCAGGTATCTGGTGCTGTCTACCTATGAGAATGGGTGGAAGCAAACCTTGTCCAGGCTCTGAAAATATGCATTGTACTCAGCACTTCGAAAGAAGTCGAACTTGCCAATCTCGAAGTTTGTCCAAAAGTGACAACCATTGTAGTCGCTTTCCTTCTTGCCCATTTTCGTGAACTGTTCATACGACCACTTCGGCTCAATACCGGCGTCTTCTGCCCACTGCTTTACAGTTTTACCGAGAGTCCGGATGGTTAGCATGTGCTCGTCCATGGCAATGGTGAAGCCGTAGCGTTTTTTCTTCTCTGTCATCATCACGAATGGGTCAAACCGCAAACTACAGAAGTAAAAGACATCGTCGTCGACGCGCCAGAACCAATCATATTTTTGAAGAACCGCTTCTCTGTAGAAGAACCCAGAGTTCCACCTGCACATCTTGCGGTACGACACAGAGTCCATGTACGGAACGATACGATGTTTCTTCAGACCGCGTTGCATCCTACCACGATCGATCCACGTGGGAACATTCCAACTATCAGAGGGAATGCGGTTGAATGTAATGTCGGTTGACACAACTGATGAAACACTGCTAACGAATTTAGCCGAAAAATTCCTGTCATTGAACACAGCGTACGGGTACTGCAAGAACTGATTGACCTGCTTCTCGAATAGCTGCAGCGTCTCAACCAGGCCCGGACCTCGTTGGTCTGTCGTTAACACGAGATAAACAGCTTTAGGCTTCGGCCCCGAATACCATCCCCCTTGTGATGGCCATGCGTATTGAAGATGATCTCTCATTGTTGGGTATGTCTTTGGATCACTCAGGACCCCCTCTTCAATTGCAGCATACTTCTCACCTGGTTGCAACTGGCGGACGCGCTCTGTTGAATAAGTGCGAACAATGGGTGCGGCTCTCTTAGAGGCGTTGATGAGAACGTTGTCGACTAGAACCACGAATCCCCTTCCAAATGCTGTCCGAGGAGCTTGCAAAACTCGGTCACAGAGACTTGCACACGTGAATGGGCGACGGGAATCCTTTTCACAGTTATGAGCCACGACGATTCCGTGAGTGCAGAGACACCGACCAGACGTGTCTGCCTGTATCTCTGCATTGCAATCTGACATCGACGCCTGTGGCTGTACAGGGGCAAGATAGCTGCAGAACTGGGTTTGCTCCCAGCCGATGCACGAAGGAGCTGTTCCCAATGAAGCATCAGCTGGGGTTGTAGCAAAGATCGACGTTCCCAAGCTGCCCAAAAGTGTCAGTGTTACGCAACAAGCAGCCATCATAGCTCCTCTCAGTCCAAGACGGCAAGCACCAATATAAGGACCGCTCCCGCTTCGGTCAGGATAGCTCTGATCATCACCTCTCAGCCGTCCACGTGCTCTACGAGGCCCTGGGAACACAGGGACCACAATTTCAGACATGGTAACCCGGCTGTATTACTGCACCTTCATGCCCTGTTCTGATATCTTCCGCTACATATACGCCCCTATTTTCCTGCAGATTTTTACGGCTAAGGGCTGCGGGCGCGGAGGCTCCCTCAGCGCCTCATAGAATGTTTGTAAGTTCGTTTGATGGCAGACTCCTCCACGGGTTCTTGGTTCGTCGGTCTGTCTTCCAACACGTGTCCGTTCCAACGATTATCTACTATACCATCCCGAGCGATGCTAGAACTGTTGCATCGAAACAGCTCGTTGGACATGCATCGATAGAACGTAATCCAAGATTGTCAAAGTTTCTTTTAGCGTTATTTGTGGATTAGAAGGTCGGTATTTTAAAGTCTCCGGTTGACCGTAGAGGCTTGAGTATGGAGGGGGGTTGAGAAACTTTTACGATGTTCAGTTATTGCGTGCTTTGCAAGAGCTTGACGACAATCGCATAGATGTTCTTGAAGAAGTGTCGAAGTTTTATGTTGGTGGCACTCCCCCACTGAAATCAGCCTGGATGGCACGAGCCCTGAGCTTAAGGTTTCTTGTTGACCAACCTACCCCTCCGCGTGTGAATTGAGCCTGATCGCACTCTCTTTTGGACAGCGGTAGACTGACGCATTCAGAAAGGAAGAAATGAGCCAATTCACCCACCCCCTGATCGAGCATAATCGAGTGCAATATAGTGTAATCGTTTGGATTAGAATGCAAAGAATCTGTGGCGATAATCTGCATCGTCATAAGTGTAATCGAGTGTAGTAGAGTGTAATCGAGTGTAGTAGAGTGTAGTAGAGTGTAGTCGAGCGTTGTAGAGTGTGATCGAAATTGACACTAGTATTTTGGGTTCGACCACTGGTGGACCCCTGGCTGACCCATGAGCGACCATGTTGACCACTGTCTGGCCCAAGAAGTGCCAAGCACAAGCATACGAGGGACGGAAACCGCAGGTGTGGGCCTTCACCGTGGTGGAGCCAGGCTAGATTCGGGGTGGCGCCCTGGGAGGGACAGGGACGGGGGTAGTCACGCCTTAGTCCCAGGGCCTCTCCCCACCCATCTGTATGTGTTCTCCTGGTCATCGCTACCGCGCTGACCTTTCCCTCAAAGCCCGCTGCCCACTGCCCTACAAGAGACATGCTTTGCACTCTCTGAATGCCCATTGACTGTGCTCCGCTTCAGCCGACTGCTTTGGAAGAGGTACTGTGCTCCGTTTGGTGCCGACTGCCCTGCCAGAGACGTGCTTGCAGACAGAGGTCGGCCGCCGCTACTTTGGTTTTCTCTCGCGTCTTCCCAGCTCCGCCACCTTCCCAGAGGCTTGGGGAGAGCCACGTGCTCCGGCTGTAAGGGACGAGACCGAGGTGCGACGCTGGCCCCGGTCGCAATCTGTATGTGCCGGCCCGGCCCGATTAGGCCTTTGGAGTACCGCGTGAATGGCGCGATTGGGCCCACGCGCATGCAGCCTGTCTGCTCGCAGTCACGCCGGCCGGCCCGCAACCGCAACCACATTCGCTTGTGCCCACACACCAGCTCTTCTTATCGAGCTAGCGATCCAGCTAAGGAGCACAACCGAGGATCCGAGGCGGAATCATGCCCCACAGTGGCCGCACGAGAGCAGACAGCGATGAAGGCCGCAGGGACAGGGTGTGTCAGCCACAATAACGGCAGGTTCCTCCCGCAGACGCACTACCCATCGGAATGTGACAGCGCAAGTAGGCTCGATGGAAGCACGAAGTGAAGCAGGATAGACGAGCTACGGAGACGAGACGAGTCGTGTACCAGGGGCAGGCCGGGACGATGAACCGCATGAAGCCGAAGAAAAAGTTCAAGAACGAAGCAACACCACAAGCCGCGTGCAGCCAAGCAGACCTCCCGGAACCTACGTGGGCAGTAACGAGGAGCCAACAGATGAGTGTCCACTGAACCCCCTTGCCAATACCCCCAACGACTATGGCACGAATTGCGCAATGCCAGACGGTAGCGTCTGACAATGGCATGCGTGACATTGCAGTGCCTAAAGGTGAGATTAGCCTCCGTTTTCAACCGCCTTGTTGTCGCCAGGGAGATCGAACCCACAAACAGAAACTTGACATCTTCGAGGACAGGGTGTCTGCCAAGCGCTTGCCCTATCGCCTGGAACTGCCCCGCAGGGAATGCCAAAAGGCTCGAGTATTAGCTGCGCTAAATTGCAAAGGTTGCTAATACGGGAAAACGGGTACCCGAGCCCCTATGCACTCGACAACCTGCTTCCACAAGTCAGTCCGAACTTCCTCGTCCCCTGCTGCACTGCCTGGCTACATCCTTTTTTCAGACGAATATGCTTCTTTTTGTTCGATATTCGATGATCGTGCTATCAGCATCTTTGGCCCCAGAAGAAGGCTCGATAATAGACACGTTGCATCAGCTAATCAGGATTGGCTGAGTGCTGTGTGTTTAATCAATTGTTACAGTACCCCCCCAATTCACCAAAAGCTGATCGATTGTAATCGATCGTAATCGAGTGTAATCGAGTGTAATCGACGCGTAATCGAGTGTAATCGAGCTCAAGTCGCTTTCAGGGGGGGTAGGTGAATTGGCTCAAGAAATGTGAAAACGGGTTGAAAACGCAATGGAATTCGCGGGCGGCATGGACGTAGGGTTTCACACTCTGAAACAAAAGGTGGGTCGCTCTTCACTGAAGCGACCGGTAAAGTATGAAAGACAAAAAGTACGAAAGTGCCAGGACAATCGTTCTAAACATAGAACAGTCAGTAAAAACTCGTTCGTCCCCTTTTGGCAACCAACAACCACTAAAAAACACGGTTTGAGGAGATATGTGTGAGCTTCTCGGCGACCTTTTCCTACATGCGCAAGAGACCATGGTACAGGAGACAGGTTTTCTCCACACTGAAAGAAATTCTAGCTTTCGGCCGCTTATTGTGCAGAGGGCTTTGTACGGATGTATTCGTCCATCGTATGCGTCGTTTACTTCAACCTCAGAAGGTTGCCGGCCATGAACATCGTGGTGGTCAATCCACCTACGTAGGCGAACAAACGGAAGGGCTGCAGCTCGAACAGATAGGTGATGGAATGGACGAAGCGGCAGGCAACATAGGCCCACAGGAGATCAACCGACGCAGTCGGATCCCGCAGGTATGTCATCAGCGCCACAGCGAACCACATCGGCTCGTTCTCAATGGTGTTCTGCGCAATATTGGTCATGCGCTGGACGCTGTCGGCCTTCGGGCCCCACGCCAGGAGCATTCCCTGGAAAATACCCACGAGAACCTTCCCAAATGACGAGTCACCAATCGCGTTGTCTTCGCTAACCTTGTAGTTCGACTCCATCATCCGCTGACGAACAGTCAACAGGTGAGTGGCACACAGCTTCAGCGACAGAAGCGCGGTGCACTTGGCGAGGGCGTCACGGTACTCGGTCGACATGTTTGGAATTGCTATTTCTTCTTTTCGAAAGAGCTGCTAGTCTATGTGGGTACTATTCAAACCTCGCCGAAAAGCTGCATAGTGCTCTCAAGTCTGACTCTGGAAGCACCTGCGTGCAGACTCCAGTCCTGTTAGAGCTCCAGGCGACCAGCCAGACACAGTGATCAAGATTTGCATGTGGATACGGACTTGCGGACTTGTGCATGGCGTTGCGCTGACACCGAAGATTGGCCAAGTCATGACAGCAACTTTCGAACTTGTACACCAGGGGGTTGTTGAACTGATGGTACCTCATTCCTCACCGCAGCCTTAGCCTGGCTCCGGTATATGCCTATTGGCTGCTTCTCACGCGCAAGGGCAAGAACGCTGCACGTCGCATGTACGTCACGACACCGCACCGAACCACATCTATCGTTCTTGATGCTGGTTCTCCCATGTTGACACGGCAAATTACGCTGTCGCCCTCAAGGTCATACATCTCCGTGACTCACAAAAACCTTTCCCCATGACGAGTCTAGCAACGTTCAAATCCATCAAGGATAGCGCGCTAACAACTGAGCTGCAGACAAACAAATGAAGCGAATTTAAAATCAATCAATTCGTTTGGGGAAAAAGGGCTCCTTGAAGCTCTCTGGCACTCAGGCTCGAGTTTTGGAGGCCGGCTGTTGAGTCAGATAAGTCGGCTTGAAAGGCCGATGAAATTGACTCGCAACTAACGCAGGAGCAGAGTGTCTGGTGAAACCCCTCGTCAATACCACCCAACAGCTGCGGCACGCGCTGCACAATACCAGGCGCTAGCGTCCGGCAGGAGCACGCATGGCCACTGTACAGCCGTATTGAAAGGTGAGATGGGAGGCATCGGCTCACTCTGTCAAAGGACCATACCACTAACACAACAAGAGCAGTAGGAATTAAGAAATGGAACAACTTCGTATGGATTGAAAAAACTTTTAGACACCACTGGTTGGAAGAAGGCCGGCGGGCAAAAGTCGAGGCACGAGCCAGACTGTAGATCGTATACCGAGCCCATCGAGCACACCGCTACATCAGTAGCCCTTCAAATGACCATTGTTCATTGAAGCCCCTGGGTTGGTGTCGTACAAAACAAAGCCCAGTTTAGAAACTGCTAGATGTAAACGTTGTAGAAGAAAGAGCATAGAACGTTCATGAACAGTAACAAACAACAAAACGGTGAAGGTTGCGCGATTATGAGCCTTACGCCTGCATGAGGAAACCTTAAACAAACAGGTACTCGAACCGGATTCCATACCCCCTAGCCCAAGAAAGGTTCCACACTTTCAAGCGCTTTTCCTTCGTGTCACTTCAACACCTGCTCTGGACGGTTGACCATCTAGTTGTGAGCGTGACAATGAGTTCCCGTTTCGAGTGCTGATGTGCAGTCCAGCGTGAGTCGTTTACTTCAACCTCAGAAGGTTGCCGGCCATGAACATCGTGGTGGTCAATCCACCTACGTAGGCGAACAAACGGAAGGGCTGCAGCTCGAACAGATAGGTGATGGAATGGACGAAGCGGCAGGCAACATAGGCCCACAGGAGATCAACCGACGCAGTCGGATCCCGCAGGTATGTCATCAGCGCCACAGCGAACCACATCGGCTCGTTCTCAATGGTGTTCTGCGCAATATTGGTCATGCGCTGGACGCTGTCGGCCTTCGGGCCCCACGCCAGGAGCATTCCCTGGAAAATACCCACGAGAACCTTCCCAAATGACGAGTCACCAATCGCGTTGTCTTCGCTAACCTTGTAGTTCGACTCCATCATCCGCTGACGAACAGTCAACAGGTGAGTGGCACACAGCTTCAGCGACAGAAGCGCGGTGCACTTGGCGAGGGCGTCACGGTACTCGGTCGACATGTTTGGAATTGCTATTTCTTCTTTTCGAAAGAGCTGCTGGTACTATTCAAACCTCGCCGAAAAGCTGCAGAGTGCTCTCAAGTCTGACTCTGGAAGCACCTGCGTGCAGACTCCAGTCCTGTTAGAGCTCCAGGCGACCAGCCAGACACAGTGATCAAGATTTGTTGGACGCAGGCCAGAGACACTTGAATGATGTCATCCCCAGACGTTCTGCAGATACTTGCTAAGGGTTGGGTTCGCATCCAATCGTTGACAGCATGTATACATCTTTTGCCGACGGCCGCAGAGTGTATGTATTCAACAAGGCATCGTAGGAGTGGACGTTACTAGACAAAGGCCCAAAGGACAATCGACGCAGTCGGAACTGCAGGTAAGTCAACGAACCACATCGGCTCAGTAAAAACTTACTTACACGTCATGTTGAGAAGCCAATGTGCAAACAGTACTCAAGTCAGTCAGAAGATACAGAGAGAGAGACGAGTTAGAGTGCAGGGACCATCTCTCCGGGGAGTTTCCGGTCTCTTCACAGTTACATAGATTTACAAATTGACAACAACTTTCCGACTGACGAATCCCATTAAACTTGTATAGTCGACTCTTATCATACACTGACGGGTAACTTCACACTCGGGGGAGAACTGTCACTTGCTTCGTGCCGGCCTAACCCTGCAACCAAGGGTCTGATCCATGATGCCTGCAAGCTGTAGACTGCAACCACGCTGTTGCCTGTGACTTCACTCAGGAACGAAGCTGCGGGCAACAAAACGAAGCGGATCGCGTCTTAGAAGAAAGAGGCTCTCTTGGGTCTCTGAAGCACTTTAGACTAGGACTTCCCACGACGAGCTTTGCAGAAGCCTTGGTGCTACGCGGCGTGAAATAGACCCAATCTGGAAAGATGTATACGTTGGAAAAAAGGGAGAGCGCAAACGTTTGTGAACGGGAATAAACAACGAAACGGGTGAAGCCAACCTGTAGGTTGCATGATTGTGAGCCTTGCGTACGCCTGTAGGGCAGAGTATTGAACAAACAGGACCTCGAAACAGTCCATTCCCCCTCACCCCCCCAAAGACCAAACTCGGCGGTAGATCAGTTTTGGGATGGCCGGTCATGCATGGGAATACTTCCCCTCGTGAACATGCCACCCTGTTTGGAAGATTTCCGCTGGGGTGACCGTGTGTGAATGTGTGTCCAGTAGCAGCTACGTACTCCGCATGCCTGGACCACTTCAATCAGTCCAGCTTGTCGACCTGCCCCCAACAACCGGGTGTCTGGGAGGATGCAGGGTCAGAAAATGGTCAAGACACGTTCAGAATCTGTCAAAGTCTGGTCAACACGCTTGCACTTTGCGTAACAAATAGGATACCCTGCAGACCGGCAGGAAAGACGTTGGGTCAAAGAACGTTTATTTTGTGGTCAGCCTCCTTTCTCGGACGAAGCCACACATTCGTTCGCGCCGTGAGACTGCGTAAAAGGGTGGTCCCGCGGAAAATGATGATGCCGGCCACCTCTCTTGCTTTGAGAATTACCCGCCATGTTTTATCAGGTCTGGCAGGTGTATCATAGACCAACGCGATGCTGATTGTTGATGCAGCCTTTTAAAACTATCACATGGGGCGATGCACGCAAACCGAGCTCACAGCAGATGATAACTACACACAGAAAACTTCAACCCCGTTGCCACATCATGTCGGGGTATTGTGGGCTCCTGTTGCGTAAGTAGGGAGTCATTAGCAGGCAAGTGAGTCCACGTTACTTTATTTTTTTTGGGAGGGGAATTGTTGGAGCAAAAGAGAGATTCGGTGGCGAACGTGGTCTCTCGGCACACCAAGGATCACTCGCCGCGTTTTCTTTCTGGTGCGACTTGTATTGCCCGGGCAGAAATACAAGCTGGCAAACCTTAAATGCAATGAACTGTTTACCAACCAATCCATCACGCTATCTTTCCGATGCTTTCGCGGTCAACAGGCTGCATCAGAAAAGGTGGGCTGGCTCAGCCGTGGGTACTTAAACATTGCAGTTCATGGTGCAAGGGTGTTACACGGGGCTCAGGTGAGGGTTCAATAATTGGTGCCAATCCGACCAAATACGAAGAGCAAAAGGTTGTCTGAATGCTACTGTTTGTTATTGCGTTTAACCAACGCGCGGACACAGCTACTGATCCTTTGCAGGGACTGTCATGGTGCCGCTGAGTTGGAGGTTCTGGACGCTGCTTCCGACAGCAACACGGAACTGGCCGGACACCTGTTTCCAGCTGCTGCTTGCGGTGTCCCAGACCGAGATCGAACGGTCGCTTAATGTCGCTATGAACGTGACAGAGCCTGACTGAGGGAACGTGTGCTTTCTGAACCACTTAAGCTGCAAAGGCGGCTCGCCAGCCTCTGCGGGGAATCCGAGATACAATTGTGGGGTCTCGCTGATGGGGACCTGCCCCACGTGCGCCGTGATCTCGAAGGTGACGGTCATTCCGTTGATAGTCAAGTTGCTGTACACGAAGTTTCCATACGCCAGTCCGTGTCCGAAGGGGAATGCTGGGGCTTTGTTGTTTGCAAGGTAGTAGCGGTAGCCGAAGAGCAATTTTTCGGAGTAGTGTGCTTCTCCGTTAACTCCTGGAAACTGCTGGGCTGTGAACTCTTGGTCGTTTTCTGTCAACGGGAACGTCAAAGGCAGCCGACCGGAGGGTGAGTGGTCACCAAAGAGGATCTCCGCTGCCGCATTGCCGTATTCTTGGCCCGGCATGAAAGCGACTATGATTGACTTCACGGCCGTTCTCCACGGCGTGAGACAAGCACCCGGTGTCACAATGACGACGGCTGTCTTTGCATTTGCCTGACCGACAGTCATGACGAGCTCGTCTTGATCCGAACCGAGGCTGAGGCTTTTGCGGTCAGAGCCCTCTGAGGATGTGTTGCCTACAAATACAAGGGCGGCGGAGGCGCCTTTCGCTGCAGTTGCCGCGCTCGCAGGTGTGTTGGCATAGATAGTGCACACGTTGTTGCTGTTGCACTGCTTCGTGCCCACTGATGATGACCGGGGAATTCCTAGCTTGTCCTGAATGGCGTACAACGGCGCCGATGCGTAGTATCCTGTGACGTGGCCTGACCCACCCCCTGCGACAATAGGGCTGACGGCTTGTGTGCCTACGACAGCGATCACCATACCAGTAGTGGCAGTGAGTGGGAGCATGTTTTCGTTGTTCTGGACCATGACCATTGCGTGGCGGCTCATGTTTCGTGCGCCTTCATTGTGCCTCGTTGACGTGACGTTGGCAGTGATGGAGTTCGTGTTGTTGTCGTCCATGATACCAAGAGCAAACAACGGTGTCAATATTCTAACCACCGACGCTTTGACAGTGTCCTGAGAGATCGAGCCATTCGCAACAGCTGCTTCAAGAGTCTTTCCGAAGTAGTTCGAACTCGGCATCTCCTGGTCCAGACCATCCTTGATCGACAAGCTGTGTGTGGCCCCCCAGTCGGACATCACCCATCCCTGGAACCCATTGCGGGCCTTCAGGTCACGACCAAGAGTATCAGGGTTCTCACACGACCACGTACCGTTGATTTTGTTGTAAGAACACATCACCGACCCGACCCCGGCAGCTACAGCACCTTCGAACGGAGCGTAGTAGATCTCGTTTTCTGTTCTTTCGTCAACCATCTCCGAAATGGTGGTCCTGTCGGTCTCTTGGTTGTTGTTGACGTAGTGCTTCGCGTTGGCCACCACCTTCTGTGACTGAATACCTTTGATGGCCGGCTGCACAAGCGTGTAGCCCAAGTGAGGGTCCTCGCCTGACAAGTATTCAAAGTTCCTGCCGTTCTGCGGGATACGCGCAATGCACAGACCCGGGCCAAGCTGCACGTTCGCACCTTTGCCGTAGAATTCTTCTCCCATCATTGTACCCCACAGGCTCAGCATCTCCTCATCCCAAGTCGCCGCCATCGTTAGACCCGAAGGAAATGCAGTGGTCGTTCCCGGATGCGCGTCGTCCCTGAAACCTTGCGGTCCATCATTCAAATTCAATGCCGGAATGCCAAGCCTGGGGATGGCCACCACGTTGCCAACATACTGGCCGGAGCTGCCGTGCAGCATTGAAATGAGCTCGGCAACCGTCATCTGAGCGGCAAGGGCTTCTGCGCGCTCGGCTGGTGTCTGCGCAAGCACGGCGACACTCATTGTCAGCATCGCGAACATCTTTATCTTTTGCTTCCTCTTCTTTCCCCGGATCGAAAAGGTTTCCCTGTTGCAACGAGATCGCTAACTCCTTCCAGCAAAGGTATTTTGTCCGGGTCGTCCCTTGCAGCCACATCTGGCGCTGGCAGTTTCACTTGCACACACGTTGTTCGGGGTTTAAAAAAAGATGCCACAAGTACTCAGTCCACCAGGCTGGCCTGTTCCAATCACTGTTTTCACTCTCGACAGGGAGTGCAACAAAACTCGGGGCATCATGGTGCAACGCAGCTCAGCATCTCCTTGTCTCAAGTCGCCGTCCATAACGTGCGAAGAGGGCGACAACACAGAGAACGCTTTTAGGAACTCAGTAATTTGTCCGGGTCGTCCCTTGCAGCCACATCTGGCGCTGGCACTTTCACTCACACACACGTTGTTCGGGGTTTAAAAAAAGATGCCACAAGTACTCAGTCCACCAGGCTGGCCTGTTCCAATCACTGTTTTCACTCTCGACAGGGAGTGCAAGCTCAGCATCTCCTTGTCTCAAGTCGCCGTCAGCATAACGTGCGAAGAGGGCGACAACACAGAGAACGCTTTTAGGAACTCAGTATTTTGTCTAAAAGGTTTCAACATGGAGTACATGGGTGTCAGGACACCCTTTGCAAGTCTAGAGGAAACGTGTTGCTAAGCCGGCGTTTGTGCAACACTAGCCTTTGTACCCGGGCGAGACCTCCCGTGGAACCTTGATGCGCGGGGGGGAATTGACCCGCCGGTGTTGACAACAAACACGCTCGGCGGATGCGAACCCCGAACCCGTGGGTCGGGAACGTCATGCACTGACGACTGCGCCACGCGACGCTGCTTCCAGCCCGGCCCCAGGAGCTCCCAGGACTCCGTGGGTGGAGTTTTAAGTATTGCCAAAAGAAAACGGGTAGAGAAATACCCTGGATAGGGGTACCCATGGCCTTCTCCAGAAAAGTGGATAGCGCTGGATTTGAGAATTTCAAATTTAAGAAACCTCTACACTCGGACAAGGTTCTCGAACGTCTGAACCAAGCTGCTGAGCGGAAACAGCAATCACATACACAACTAATCACATGTCTGGATAGGACCGTACGAGCCAACAACAACTTAGAATGCTGTGCCTTTTCCCTCGCTCCAAGGATGAACCCTGAACACAAATTCTCACTACAGCTTGCTGACAAAGAACCCAGTCTTCGTGTCCTGCTGGACCCGGTTCCAAGGAAAGAGCTGCCCCTGCATCGCAATGAAAACGCCGGCTGGCAGCGATAAGGCTCCTGCAAGCGCCACGCCAACGTTGAATGACGCATCGCTGTGGACCATGCATTCCGGTTTAAAAGCCCCCGTGATGACAATCGTCTTCTCCTGGTCCAGTGCCAAGTCGTGCAGTGCGGCAGCTGTCTCTATCATAGTGCTGGTGCCGTGTGTTATCAGAACTCGTTGGTGTCGACTGTCGGCGATAGCTTGAGCGATAAGCCTCCGGTCACTTTCTGTTATGTCGAGGCTGTCTTTCTTCGTACTTTCTACCACGTCAATCTTCATGTTGTGGCCGATACGGGCGAGAATCTTGAGCGCTGCAGGACTACCGATCTCGAAGGCATAACCTCCTATGGTTTTCGGGTATTCCTTGTCGATCGTCCCACCAGTGGTAACTAGCAGTAGAGACCTCTCGTTTTGTGCGACTTTTGTCGCTTCCCTGGGCAGCGGGATTGTCGCCTCTTCTTGTCGCATTTTTCGAGTCTTTTCCATTCGCGCACCGAGAGCTTAGCGGTGGCACAAACCTTCCTTTTTGAAGAGGGGGTTGGCGGGAAAACTCGAAAGAATCGCCTTTCGGACTGTGGATCCTCGTCCCTAGGGTTGTACCTCAGTGAGTACACGTGCTGCGTTTCGTCCGCTAGAATCCGTGACAGTCTGCTGGGCACAGTGCTTTGAAGTGGGGTCAGCGTTGGCAGCGCCAAAGAAAGCCAGAGCAAAGAAAAGGATTGCACGACGGCGTTCAAAGATTCTATTGCTTTCTAAAATATGGAAGGGACAAAGCTTATCTAAGGCGCGCAACTCGTAGCCGGTCTTCAGCGCGGAGAGCTGAAACGCAGCGGTGTGAAAAGATTCACAGAGATCGCAAGGGGCCAGTCGAAACAAAAAGTGGCTTCGCACACAGTTTGCCGGGTGAACCCCGAAAAAGTCTGTTTGCGCGGGCCACACTTGCCAGCGTGAGTTTCGCCCGTGCAAGAATACTGTAGGTCGAACGGTTCTCGTCTTCGGGACAGCCAGACTGGCAGAGAAAGCTATGTGGGCATCTCTCCCCTGCCCTCTGCGCCCTGGCGCAGACCAAATTTGGAGGTTTCGTTTGTGTGAAACTTTGCTACCTTTGCTGCTTGAGGACCCTGAGATAGTTGGCGACTCCTGGAAAAAGCAACAGTGCCAATACCCCTATCTCTTTGGCACTGCATCGGATTGCCTGCTGCTGTCTATCACAGTCACGTGCACAGACACATCGCGTGCGAAGAGAAAACCGCGACGTCGGCGATGCAGATTATCGCCACAGATTCTTTGCAAACGGCGGAGACGGAGCTGATAAGCCCCGCGGCAGCAGCGTCTCCGCCGAAGTAAGCGAAGCGCGCCAACGTGGTGCTGGTACTTCCGAAATTAGTTGAGGACGAAGTGCGAAACCGGCGAAGATGAAAAGCAACGATCAACCTCGGCGGCTGCACGAAAGACAACACGGCCATCGCCAAGCGCCGTAAGGGAGCAACTATCGACGCGCAACCGATGAACCTGGACGAGCAGTCAAAGGAGAAGCGAACACCAAACGCGTTCTTGAAGCTACAACGTTTCCAATGGATCCGGCTGCCGCTCCGCCGACGAAAGTCTGATCTTGCACTGCGAGCAAACACTGAACTTGAACGACTAAACCATCGGGGGCGCCGGCAGGTAAGGCTGGACGGTAAGCTCGGCTGAGGGAAGAAGCGGTCCGTCGGCTTCAAGAGAGGACGGGCAGTCGTATATCTCGCCTACCCACGACGACGCGAGCCACCGTGGCTGCAGGCCGACGTCGAAGAGCGCGTCCATTTCGGGCTTCGCGCTCAGCGAAGCGACCCACTTTTTGTCCAGCTGCTTGCGGACCGACTTCGTCAGGAATCCGGGGGCCAGTTGCTCTTCGTCGTCGCGGACTTGCAGGGCCGGGAGGTTCGTGTAGCGCCTTTCGTGTCTTGCGTGCGATGTGACATCCGTCGCGGGGTGCAGATCTCGCGCCCGCGTGTAGTCTTGCGGGTGCTTCACTTTGTAGGCGCCGGCGTCGAACGTAGCGGCGTCGATTTCTTCGATCTGGTTGCTCAGCGCTGTGGCCCGCACGCTTTCCCCGCGAGAGGAAGCCACCGACGCCGCCGTGGCGTGCTTGCGAGAAGCTTCGTCGGCGGGAGCGAATGGGCAGCGCGGCGAAGGTTCTGCGTGGCGCGAGCGCGGCGCCGACAGGTGCTCGGCCGCGAACAACTCCGTGTCTTCGTCAAAAATGACACGCCGGCGCGCGTCGGCGTCGGATGGGGAGGCACTGTACGACGGCGTCGACACCGCCGCCGCCGCTTCCCTGCACGCATCTTGAGGTGTCGCACTCACACCGTGTGCCACCACGCCGGACGCCAGCGTGTCTGCCATGGCCGGGTTCTTCATCTTCACGGGGTTCTTGGACAGGAGCAACCCGGCAGCTCTTCTTTGGTCGTTGATACGAGCCGTCTCCCTTGCGGCGTCGAACGTCAACCCGGAGCCCCTGCTTTGCAAATGCATGCCCCCCGCTGTTGAGGCCACGTGCAGAACGACAGGCGCGTTCTCGCGAGTCAAACGCTCGACTTGCTCAAACGAGTCTTCGACCGGATCACCAGGCGCGGCGGAGTGATTGCTGCGCGGCGATGGGGTGCTCGACCCGCGTTGTTCGTGCACTCGGTGGGGGGAGGGAGGCGTCGTCCGGCCGCTGTTTCCGCCGAAGCGCACTCTTCTGCTGATCGCCGCCAGCTCGTCTTCTTGCGAAGCAAGGCGGGGCTCGTCTCGCGGCTCCACGGGGCGCGTCGCGTCGAAGCCGAGGTCCTCGTCGTCGGACACGGCTAGGCTCGTGTTGTTTGTAGGAACCGCTCCTTCGGTGGGAGCAGACCCCGAAGTGTTGTCTTTGAGTCTTTGAGGGTGAGGGGGCACGGTAACTAAAGTTGGTTGGTGGTTGCGAGTGTAACGTGCGTCCGAGTCGTGTGCTTCGGGGGAAGAAGCTCGTGCGTTGGGTTTGGCGATGGGCGACGAGGGTAGGGGTGGTTGGGACTGTGAGAGGACACGGGAAGCGGGCCAAATCCACACGGAGCCGTTGGTAGCTATCGCGACAACCGCATCCGTGGAGTCGAGCGCAGCAACGTGAAGAAACGCGAGCGCCGACGATGTTTGATACACCGACACTGGATGAAACGTATCCTGCGACAAGATGGTCACCGCCCCCAAATTCGTCCCCACCGCGAAAAGCCCTTCGAGCAACCCCACGCCTTCCCTGCGGTCACACACCGACACCGTGCTCACCGCCTCCCCCGCCTGCGAAGCCATCGCCGGGAGGAGGTGGACGAGTGCTCCGTCCAGGTCGAAGACCATCAAAGCGCCGCGGTCGGTGCCGATTGAAAAACAACGCTTCCCTCCCGCGGCGACCAGGGCACCTATGCAGGTCACCGACCCCGACTCGATCATCAGCCTCCGCACAACAGCCGCCGACGCTGTATCGATGATGTTCACAGACGAGTCACTGGACGCGGTGATCACCTGCCGTGTTTGTTCGTGAAATAGTCCAATTCCTCCCCACCTCGCAGGACACAGGCTGCGCCCCGAATTGTAAGAAGGCTGCCGGGTATGTTGCCATGGTCCCTGACAAACAACGTGCGACTTCTCTGCATGGGGCGATCAAAGAACGTTTTCGAGGGGCCAAATGGGATTCCGATTTCATACAAGCACGTTGGAAATGCTACGAAGATATGTGCGCATCTCGCACAACCTGCTGATAAAACGGGTGGACTGCGCTGAGACTGATCAGTTTTACGCTGTGCTAGATTCAGGACGCCAGTGAGAGTGCCAGGGCTTAACGCTTCGTATTTCCTCACTCCCAATTTGTCATTTTTGAGTTTGGCTAAAAGAAAAGCTTTATGTACGTGTATCGGATGTGCACGCTTGTCCGTGTTTGTCTGTGTCTGTAAACTTAGTCTCTTGGCCAAAGAAGCCAAAGAAAGGATTTTCCTTCCCGCGTGTAGTAGAAAGGGACTTCGATTGACCTTGGCAAAAGGCCCAGGCTTTCTTTGTTAGCTTGCTGGGTCACGGAACAGGACCCTGGCGGGCCAAAAGCATGGCTCTATGAAAGAAATGCAAGAACGAGGACTGTACCTTTGATTCTTCTTCAACAAGAGCAACGCGGGTGACGGCGGCTTTGTGCAGGTTTTCGAGAACGTTAAGGGGCGTGGCTTCGGTGCCTTGCAACCGATCGTCAGCATCCCAGATACTGACGTTGCCCCGAGAGTCACCGGTGACTACAAATTGCTGTCGGGAATGCAGCGCCGTGACATTTCCTGCGTGACGGCCGAAAAGGTAAACCTCATAGTCCTGACTTGTCGGCTCGTCAACCCATCCTGTGTGGTACACTTGGTTGCTGTAGACCGTCGTGTAGAAGAGACAGTGTTCTCCAGCATGGAAACACATCGCATCTATGTACGCATGCTGCGTGGCGTGCAGTGTGCAGTTCAGTAGCTCAGTCCCTACCAACTCAACGTCTCCTGGGTAGTACGATTGATCAACAAGAGTGAACAGGCGGAACGTGGCATCTTTCAAACAAATGAACCGGATGAATCCTCTACTGTCAGCAAGCGCGACACACTCACCGAGAGATGGGACCGATGCAGCGCTGACAGCAGTTACTGCGAAGTCTGCTTCCCCGTTTACGCTTATTGAGGCCTCGCCGAGCAGGGCCAGATACTCGTCAAAAACAGCCTTCGTGCTGTCATCGCCTTGTAGGAGCTCCTTCAAGAATGTGCTCATACACAAGTTTGCCCTTTCAAGCCGGAGTTGCGGCGCCCTTTCTCTTTGCCTGCTTCGTTGTTTCCTATTGCATGCGAGAGCAGAATGTATGAATGATTCGATTCGGATCGTTCGCACCAGTCAAAATAAGCTGCATCCGCATTCCGTCAATTCCTCTAAGTTTCAACCTTGCACTGTCGTGCCCAGACCTATAGAAACACCTCTTACAAGCGTGTGCAGAGTCCCAGTCATTGTTTACGCTAATCACGTCTACATTCCCACGGGTAGCTGATTGTCGTTGATGATACAACCTACCCCTTTCGTCGCTTTTGCTACAATGGTAGTGCGAATGTGAGGCTCGTACTCCCTGTGTGGAGTTGCTGTGACGAATACCCCCTGAGGGGTGTTACAATGCTACAAAGAATAGCAAAGGGAAAAGAGGACGAAGGATGAAGGGGGGAAATCTATCGGAAATTATCAACAGAGATTCTACTCGTGACGCTTTTTAAAGCATGCGTCGTGCCTGCTGGCGATCGGACGTTTGACCGGATGGTCTTCATCTTCATCGCCGGAAAGTCGCAGCAAAACGACTACATGGAGACTTTCCCCTGCTGCTGCTGCTGATGTTGGCAGGCAAAAGCTGGCTCATCTATCTGCCCTCGAGCCCAGATGGCCTCTTACCGACCAGACAGCAAAATGGAGTCGCAGCGGCTGACGACTCATGGGAGCCCGTCCACGTGTGTGTCTCGTTTTTTCAATTCAAAATGCAAAGGCCAATCAGTCACCATCGTCGCTGAATGAGTCTGGAGGAGGTCCTGGAGTCGCGTCTTGAATGAATGACAGCTGGGCACGGTTGTAGGGGGGTGGAGTAGTTGTCCGGTAGGAGCGAGCCAAGGCGGGAATGCGGCCGCGCGCGTCGGCTAATGGCGACGTGGCGCGCACCCGAGAGGCCAGGGCGTGGTGGCTGTTGTGGCGATCTTGCAAGAACGACGACCGGTTGTTGGCAGCGGCCAGTTCGGCTTGCAGGGAAGCGATGACCCGGTCCTTGTGCTCGTTCAGGTGCCGCGTAGCGGAGAGGTCGTCAACGACTTGCCCCATCAACTTGCGCAGGTTGTTCGTTGCCGCGCCAGGGTACACGCACAGTTCCCCCAGCAACGAACTGACCATCCCCTTAATCTGATCCACCCTCAAACTTTCGGTCGGCGAAGGCGCCTGAGGCGTCCGGACCCGCGCTTTCGACCCGACGGACACGTGGTCCTGCGGCACCGTCTGAACCCCCGTATCCACCAAATACGAGCCAACCCCAAGCACGCGAGAGCGGTGGGCTGGGCTCGTCGCACAATCGACCTTACCCGGCTTGCTCGGGTAGTATCCGGCGCGGTGGTTGGTACCGATTCGTTGCGGCCCTTCGTTCGACGGGGATATGAGTCCGGCTTTGGCCCGACTGTTGGTCTGAGGGTTTGTTCGCTGCCGTGTACTCGCGGGGTCTCCGTCCCTGTCCCTGGCGCTCGCCGAGCCGTACACGCCGGAGTGCTGGCGCTGCCTTCTGCAGTACTCTTCGACGGCCATTCGCTGCCTCCTCGCATCGTACAAACTGCTCTCCAAGTCTTGGATGCTGCCAAGCGACGGGAAGTTGTGGAGGCCCAGGCACTGCGACTCCGTTGCCGAGGCGGCGTCATTCTCCTCGTACCTGTACCTGCCCCAGGCCATCTCCGAATTTCAATCCCGGTCGGTGTTCGCAACAGCGAGTGACATGACGTTTTTCTCTCACTACGATGCGACGCTTCACCTGTCGTTTTTAAGCGTTTTGGGGGGTATAAAGGTCCGGGTTAAAGCGTCTCCGGTCGACCATTGATGCTGGGAGTCGGTAGCGAAGGGGATGTAGGCCTATTCGCTGTAAATGTGGCCTACTGTGCCCGACACCACATTCGCGAAAAAGTTAGTCTTGGGCCCAAGGGTTTTCGGGTGGGGGCTGGCAAGCAGCAACGGCTTCTACCAAACCTGCATCGGAACTTAATAGCCCTTAATAGCCAACCAAGGGAAAGAAGAAGGGCAGAACTTTGTAGAAGCATAAGAAAAGGGAACCAATTGGCAGGAACAGGAAGTAAGCAAAAAGGATGACAAGGAAGCAAATAACTTCAGATTCCCAACAAAAAGAAACAGGGAGCCGGGAAAGCAGTGGAATCGGGGCAGGGGGAGCCTTTGCCTGTTCTCTGAGCACGACTTCAGAACAAGGGCGGCGTGAAGCATAGCTAGATCACGCGTCGGATAAATTGTAAAAATAAATAAAGCAAAGCCGCGCATAAAAAAGGATCGTTAAGTGTGCCATCGACCACTGGGCTTCCGAGGTACAAGACAAATACTCGAGGGGCCTTCGTGTGCTTTCTGCGATCGAGGAGAGATAGAGAAACCAATTAACAACAAAGTAGGTACTCGCTTGTTGAACGCTTACGCACGGTACTGGACCCAGATTTACCAGTGTTTCACGTCGGTCCTTTGATCGATTGTAACGGGCGGCCTCCTCGAGGTTTTCCTAAAAAGGTGCTTCTTCAAAAAGATTTCACGACCCAGGATGTATTTCGTGACAGACCCTCCTTTGTTAACCGTGTCCACTGCACCGCTGTTTTGCCGCTGCTGTCAACAATATTTTCACTTCATTTTCGGTGGCTGGAGCTTCACCGCGTTTGTTCATGTGTGTGTTCGGTGGCATGCGAACGAGGCGCGTCCTCACTGAATGCCACGGAAGCAGCAGCCGGGTGGGCTGCTCGTGGTCCATTTCACGAGCGGTTTGCATCCTTCTTATTCATCCAGTGCAAACGAATGGCCCGAAGAACAGTGATGAAAGTAGGTCTTCCCGAAACCCCCTTCCGTAAGCGAAAGCTACCGGTGACTGTTTGAGAAGCGAACTGCTACCTTGGGGACGTTCACGGTTTCAGCAACACACAAAAGGCAGGTCTCTCTATGAATAGAAGGGGGCATTGTAGAAACGTATGCGACAAAGAGGTGCAAAACACGAAAAGACCACGAGCCCGTGATGTACAAATAAGAATACGGAGAATGATGTGCTGACAAAAGGGGAACGAAGAAAACGAACGGTTCGGCACGACCCACACAAGGCGGGACTGTGCGGTCGGATGGATGCACAACTGTCGGTCCTTGGGCGTGGCGTAAAACCTGGGCACAAGACTGAAGGACACTCCCCGAGAATGAGCCCTCGTAAAACGGACGTCATGCGGGTCTGTTCCAGAGCAGCGGGGAAAGGGGGCAGTTTCTCGTTCGTGTTTCCCAGGGGGACTGCAAGAACGTGCTTGGAATGGGTATGCGCTCAACACCGCACTGGTCCTGTCTGCGCCGTGTTTCGGTCCTTTAAGCCACGGACACATAAGGCGGACCATCATCAGCGTGGAACCTGAGTGTCTGCAGACAGGACTGCGGTGTGAGTCTGGTTTGTCAGGCGGCTGTTCGTAGCTCGTCACAGACAGGACCACCCGTGCTACTCGTGTTTCCCAGGGGGGGGGGGCTTTAAATACCGGTTTACCAGTGTGTCGCGGGTTTCAAACGTTTTGCAAGAACACTTCTGGAAGTAGGGTCTTGCACTCACAAACGGTACAATGGACGATCAACAGCAACATTCCCTGCTATGCTAGCAAGGATGAAAGTAGGGATGAGGTAAACAATTCTCTAATAGAGGCTATGAACTTTTCTCTCGCTTTTTGGTTTGGAATTCATTTAATTTCCTCCTGTGCAGCCGATCCGGAAATGTGTTCGGAGCAAAAAGCATTCCGCGCTAAATGAAATCCGTTTGTAGCCACCGCTTTTGAGGACCTGGGGGAAGAGGGGGTGCCCTGCCAGCAATAACAAAGAAATGCGGACAGGGCACGAGACACCGCAGTTCAGGAGTCGGCGGTTCTTGTCGGAGGAACAGAAACGATGTGAAGAAACACAGATGTGTTCGGGAGGGACAATCGTGCAGCAATAAACGTCTGTGACGTGCTTACTGGATGTGTCGTTCTTGTGTGTGTCGGGAAGAAAAGGGAAATGAAATAAAGGGAAGGCGCAACGGGAAATTTTCTCCGGAAGAACTGCGATGCCGAGGTAGCTTAATTTTCGCCGTACAAGATCAAAAGATCTCAGATGATCGGGCTCTCGTTTGCGTTATCGTAAACGCAATAAGATATTCCAACGCTAAACAAAAAATAAACTCGCACGCTACAACGTCCGCAACTGGCCACTACACGCTGAGAAATCCGGGACGAAAACAACCCTGGCCACATGCTCCAATATCAAAGAACTTGAAGCAAAACGAAACAAAAAATTGTGGGGCAAACGTTGATCAGTTGTTGGGTTCGTTTTGGGATTCTGCTCGGCGGTTTGGCTTAACACACCCCACCCACTCTCGTTTTTGTACCAACAGCACGGTGCAATATCTTCAGCTGGTAGCTGATAGCTGACTTGGAACGGGGGAAAGCTGAAAGAAAACGGAAGCGAGTCCACGTGTCTGCTTTGCGAAGGGAAAGGTGCAGGGCTGGAATGCGTGCGGACTGCGTGTTTTTTTTTTTTTTTTTTTTTTCAGACTGCTTCTTGTGTGTTTCTTTGGCTTCTCAGGCTCAGATTTCCCCGAGTTGGGCACGATAAAGCTAACCGGCCTTTCCTCGGCCCCGAGCCTGGAACGGGATTCCGTCGTACGAGACTCTTCAGAGTCTGTCAACATCACAAATAACACAGGTAAACTGATAGTATGCACGCAGACGCATGTTGCTTTCTTCTTTCCTTTATGCCTTGCAACATCCCCATTCGTCGAACCGGGCAAAATCGCCCGAATCCGTTGCAGTCTCTGCGGGCAACCTTCTTCCGAAACAAAATGAATCAATTTTCCGTTGTTCCTTTGTTTTTACTTTGAGACCGCGGTGTGCGAAGAGAGACTCTCTCCATCTCTCCCCCTCACAGCATCCACAGTTACGTGACAGTATCGCCAAAAGAATGCTGAGAGATTGCTCTAAGTAGCTAGCGGCCGTTCAAACACCCTTTCCACTTTCTTTCGAAACTGAGAGGGGAAGGCCAATGCTTTACTAGAGCAGAGCATTCTCATTCGAATACGTGTTGACCATGCTCCTTCTGTGGTGTGCTTCTGATGCGTGTTCAGCTGTTGCCTAGCTTCCGGACCCTGTGAAGGTACAGAATCAACGAACAAAATTCTGCTTTCAAGTCTGCGAGAGAGATACAGACCTAAAACATTTCAGTGCCGGACAAAGTTGTGGAGCAGTTCTGTAGAAACAGAGTATTGCCGTGTCGGCAACATGGAGCGGCGTCACGACAGCCGGCGTGCGGTGTTCTGGCTGTTGCCTGCCCGAACAATGACTTTTGCTTGTCGAAGGCAATCCTCGAAGAAATTGCCCTCGGGATGCGGATCAGCGCTGAGTTGAATGCGACGACGTTACCTAAGTCCCGCATTCCGGCACGCGGGGCCATGACCGTGAGAAGGAAAATAGGTGTCTGTGATGGTCCGGAGAGAAACTCCCCTGCTGACCTGCCATTGCATTGGCCACACCGACTGAGAGTGATGCTGCGGCGCAGTTCTTCCCACTCCTTATGAGACTGGCACTCGAACTAAAAGAAGGAGCGGGGGAATAGGGGTAGGGAGGGCAGGGGGGGGGGGGGGCAAACTCTGTTTTCTTCGCCACTTAGCCCTTTTCTCGCGTTATGGTGAATTTTAGGGCAATCTTTGAAAACCAACTGCATTTTTTCGGTACATGATGACTTTGTGGGGGGTGTTTGGCAGTCTGTGGTGCATAATTGTGCCCTCTTGTGCCTGTTTGAGGCATTTTCAGCCCCTTATAGGCCTCGGTCGCTCGGGGGGTCACAAGTTGTCCTGTGCAGCACCTGTGGTCCTGATCTTGTCGAAAACACCCGAATCTGGATCCAAAATCCACAGCAGTGCCCTCACCGGTGACTGGCGGGTGCGAAAAGTTGGAAAAACAGGCCAAAACCACCAGTTTTATGGCCAGATTCACTAAATAGCCCGCCAGATTCACTGAATAGCTGGTCAGATTCACTAAATAGCTGGTCATATTTGCTAAATAGCCGGTCGGATTCACTAAATAGCTGGTCAGAATCACTACATAGATGGTCAAACTTACTGAATTTCCAAAGAAAATGACAGAATTTCCGCTTCACCACCCTGAAATGCAGATATACAGATGAAATGCCGCTAGAAACCATGAACCGGTGTCCGAAGTGCGGTCATTTGTCCACCAGACAGGTGAAGGGTGCAAGAGCTGGAGTAAACGGGATAGGAGGGATGGACGTACACTCGGGTGCGTAAGGCGAACCCGCGACACCTCGCACACCTTCGCAGCCGATTGCGACCGACGACGACACGCCTTTGTCAGCCCATCGAGCTGCCCAACACCGCCACTCCCGACGCAATCAAGTGATCCCTCAGACATTGTGCAAACACGAGTGCCCAGCACACACACACTCAGTCACTCCTGATAGATTCAGAAACCAAGGTGCATGGCCAGGAGGGCAGGAACGTGGTCAGGAGTGGAGAACCGCGGTCAGGAGCGGTGTTCAGGAGCACTGAACCGTGGTCAGAAGCGCAGGAACAAGCGCAGAACTGCAGGAACAAGGTGCTATCTGAGACGAGCAGCTATTTAGTAAGTGGCGAGGTCCAAAACCATGAAAATTGGGTTTCACCTATCTTTTAAGCCTCCTCAGTCGAAAACTAGGCCGGAAAATGAAATTCCTGTCCCCAGAGGACCCTTCAGGACCCCCATGCATGGGTGCATGCTGCCGGCTTACCTCAGTTTCATTTTTGTCGAAAAGTTTGCCCCGAGGGGGGGCGGGGGGGGGGGGGGGCAGCGCTCTTGTTAAGGATCAGCCACTTTGGCCGGATGGCCGGATAAACCAGACCCCCCCCTCCCCCCCCCCCCCTTTTACAGTGCAGTTGCCTTGGAGGCTGCGTGGTCAAATTCTCTAAGGTGATGGTCAAAATTCCCTGCCAAAAGTGGGCCCACAAAAATTTTCCAAAGTGTGGTATTTGGGGTATTTGGGGCAAAAAAAAAATTTTTTTTTTTCTGACCGCCCACCGTGGTGACCACCTCAGAGGGTGACAGGTAGCGTCTCCCCCCTCCCACAGTGAAATAGCCTATGGGGGGGGGGGGGGTCAGCCGGCTGATGGATGGATGGATGGTTCTTAACAAGATGCCTGGGGGGGGGGGGGGCAACTCAACTCTCGCAGCGTTCTGTCCGCAAGGGGAAAGAACGGAGACGGAAGACGCATTTTCGGCTTCTCGGGCGGCCCCTCCTGAGCGCACTTTTTGCGTTTGCTTCCAACGCTTACTTCGTCTTCTTGTTGTCCACGACGTTGCCTTCTCTGTCGATGAAGTGGCCAGCAGCGTCGCCTGCAATTTTGTTTTAGAGTTCAAGTTCGTTGAGGTTTCGGGATTTTAAAGTCTCCGGTTGACCTTCGTCTGTGGCCAAATATATATACTATGTATGGGGTTGGGCGGTGCTGTTTCGTTGGTGTCCACTTTCATTGTAGTATTGGCTTGCAAACTACACACAACAAAGGCGGGTGGCCATATTTCAAACGCTGCCCCTGGGCAGTTCTTTGTCATTCCTTTTCATAACCCCGGGGTCCTTTGGCAGGGTCTCTCCGTCCGGAAATAGCATGGGTTCAAAATGAGTGCGTTTGACAGGTCTGCGCTGCCAGTAACAGCCAGTAACCGTCAGGTAGACTGCCATGGTACACTGAGATGTAGTATGTGTCGTCTGCCGAAGCAGCCGGAGACAGCAGCAGGGGGCAGGTCCTGCTTTACAATTTTCTTCTTCATGGAGACCCGCCCCCGGCAATCCCGACTGTCCAATCACTGTCGAGAAAGGTTTGTGCCCTATGTGATGAGGTGGTTGACCAGGCCCCCACGAAGCCTTATACACAACACGGCTACAACACGAGGATGCAGCCCTGCTTAGGTGTGCACTCAGCCATCACAGGCCTCAGATCTCGCTACTTGACCTGACACAGCTGCCACCCAGAAGGCCGCAGCAGTAACCTTCGCAATGAAGGCACGCGCGTCTGAGTGTATGTAGGCGATCCATACAACAGCTGCATCAGACGCAGCTTGATCCGAGAGCTCACTAGGGGAGGTGACGCTGCTCACCTGCCAGTCTCACACCTGACTGCTGCCCCGATGTACTATTAAAAAAAAAGTACGTGCGCTCGGCTAAGGCCGGCGCGTGGCGAGACTGGAGGCAGCAGTTAAAGTTCGGGGAACAGCAAAGTTCGGGCAATGCTAAGTTCTGGTGAAGCAAAGTTCGGGCGGGTGAAGCAAAGTTCTGGTGAAGCTAAGTTCGGGCGAAACAAAGTTCGGGTGAGCAAAGTTCTGGTGAAGCCAAGTTCGGGCGAAGGTGAAGCTAAGTTCGGGCGAAACAAAGTCCGGGCGAAGCTAAGTTCTGGGTGAAGCAAAGTTCGGGTGAAGCAACGTTCCGTTCTGGTGAAGCTAAGATCGGGCGAAACAAAGTTCGGCGAAGCTAAGTTCGGGTGAAGCAAAGTTCGGGCGAAGCAAAGTTCGGGCGAAGCTAAGTTCTGGTGAAGCAAAGTTCGGGCGAAGCTAAGTTCGGGTGAAGCAAAGTTCTGGTGAAGCTAAGTTCGGGCGAAGCTACGTTCGGGTGAGCAAAGTTCAGGTGAAGCAAAGTTCGGGCGAAGCAAAGCTCGGGTGAAGCTAAGTTCGGGTGAAGCAACGTTCTGGTGAAGCTAAGATCGGGCGAAACAAAGTTCGGCGAAGCTAAGTTCGGGTGTAAAGTTTGGCCTCGTACCCGGGGCCCAGCACGGGGGGGGGGCCGCCCTGGGGCAGCCTTTTCCCGCCGCCCCCCTCCGGTATTTCTCCGGGGGGCTGAGAAACTCCGCAAAAAACGCAAATCTCGGGCACATTAGACCCCGAAACGCTACAAACCTCGAAAACAATCTTCGACCGGAAAAGTGTCACGGGCGGGGTTCGAACCCGGGCCTACCGGCCTGAAGGCCGAAGCCAGCTCACTCTGCCACCCATATGCTTTGGGGCAGGGGTGGAAAAAGCTAGCTCCCCACTAAATCCAGTCAAAAACAATACACTTTCAAACTCGTTTACAGAAAAGTGGGGTTGGCTCGAATAGAGGCTATTCACATTGCATGTTCATAGGACCTCCAGTCTCGAAACATTTTGTGTACTTAGCAACTTTTTGGTCCAGAAGCCGAAGATTTTCTCGATGGGATGAGCTGGGGCGTGTGGGCACGCAAAGCCACCGTTGCAGCTGGCCTGCGCTGCCGTGGGCCCGATCGCGCCATTCACGCGGTATCATGGGTTTGTCCCAATGGCTCCTATCCCAATGGTCCTTTGCCAGCAGAGAAGAAGGCTGTGGGAGGTGCTGACTGGAACGGTCTCTCCCCCCTTTTACGCTGGTCACACGTGTGGAAAAGGAGCTCGCAAACTGGTTGAACGAGGACGTTGTTTCACCAGCTGCGCTCCCGCACCTTGCTCAAGGACACGCCTCCGCGAACCGCCGCGAATCCCAGCGTCTTTTAAACACTGCGGGAGCTTTTCCTGAAGCTGCTGGGAAGATACCTGGCAGTGCCACCGCTTGCTGCTTCGTCCTGGGTACCTTTTTAAACTTTTCTTGTTTCATTGTGCAGCAAGAATTGCGGAATACATCACACTCGCTACGGTCATCTTTTCTAGCAACTCGGTGTCCTTTTCAGCATCAAATAGGGGCTGAACGCGCTACGAACTTGGCCGGCATCCAAGCTTGTCGGATGATCCAACGCCCAACTTCTAAAGGTAGACAAAAAGCGGGTACAGGAGGCCGCCAGTTCCTTAGTTCTCCCCATCCATCAACGGAGCAGTTCACGTGGACGGCTCTGAGAGACCCTCTCTCTAGGGCCGACCCAAAATAAACAGCTTTTAACTTCAAAGCTTTAATAGCTCTATTTTTTCAAAGTGCTCCTGTTTTCCCTCCCGTTCAACGTTTGCTCGACACAGGCGAGCAGAGCCACCTCCCCAGTTAGCTTTCGGCTTTACCGAACGCCCGGACGCCATTTGTGCGTTGCGTCGCAGCATTTGTGTCAAGGTAAGTGCAACACCTCGTGTGGGTGTGTGAACAACGGGAATGTACAAGTCGTTTAACGGAAGAATACTTCCGCTAACCTCTCCGAGTGCTACCCTACCATAGCCCTGAAATCCTGTTGTGAATTCATTTCGGTCGGCCGCTTTTAACCGGGAGTTACGAGGGTGAGACAGCAGAGGCGCTGCTCTCGGCTACAGCCAGAGCTCGGGTACGGGGGCGAGCGTAGTGAAAGTTCCTCGATAAAATAAAAATCCGAAGAGCGCACTGGTGCGTTTGATTTTAGCTTATGTACCATGGCAGTCTACCTGGCGGTTACTGGCTGTTACTGGCTGTTACTGGCAGTGCAGAGCAGGGGTGTACGTGATTTAAACGCTGGGTGTACTTAGCGAAATCTGACCTCCACCCAGGTTTCTTTTCATTTTGTTCGGCAATGTTTTCTCCAGGTTTCGGGTTTTCTGAGTTGAGAGAGAAGTGAGGAGGGGCAACATATACTCTCCACGTGGTAGCGCCTGCCCGCGCAAAAGGCTCTGAAAACAGCGCTACTCGAAAAACAGGCACACATTTCGCTGAACGTACCATCTGTATTGAACTCATCCTCATCCACCAGTCTTCGTCACTATCTTTGCGAACTTCGCGACAACCTCTTTGAGGTGCAATAGCTTGGGAAGTTCCGCCTCCACAGGGCAACCTTCCAGACCGTCATCTCGAGTCCTCCTAATATTCAAAAAGAAAGAGAAAATATCATACCAGTTTCAGTGCTGACACCGCAGACCTCAGACGGCTTTCTCGCGTGCTTGCCGCCGGGCCTCAGGTACAGGTTGTTGAAGAGGAAAGCAAAGAGAATGAAATAGCACGAGTACATGGCGATACCCATCTTGTAGTTGGCCGGGTTAACGTCGCACTCTTCGGTACCGCCGTGCCTGTTCCAGACGGCGGACGCGGCGGTGACCACCATGCCGACAACCATTTGCATGATCTGGATCAACGTAATGAACGGAGCAACAGCCTTCGTCATCTTGCGCATAACGCCCAAGCTGGTGAACATGTAGTAGCAGTACATGACACTGTGCACGGAGTAGTTCATGGCAGCAAACCAGAGGCCGCTCGCAATGGTGTTGTGGTACGCGTGCCAGCAGTACAGGAGCACCGTGAAGTGGTGGAACCAGTGCAGGAAAATCACGGGGCGCTGGCGTGTCACCAAAAAAACGGTGTCCATCAGCTCGGGCAACTTCGACATGATGAACAGGAACACGTACATGCCGACGGACCCGTCGAGGTACCACTCGCTGGGAGACGTGCAGACGGTGTACTTGAACCCTTTCTCCATCAGCTTGTTGATGAGGAACGGAACCGTGTTCACGAAACCGAGAAAGCTGAAGCATGCCAACAGGCCATTCCATGCCGCGAGCACCCACTTTGCCGGGAACGGCCGCACGTGCTTGATGAACGCCGCTCCTTGGAAGATCATTGCGAGATACGCCATCTGATGTTCGGATCGATAGGTGCACGAGGCAATAGCGAATAGCGGAAAAACCGCACTCTTGACACAAAACAGGGACGACTTTGGCAACAGAAATTTGAGGCTTGACGAAATAAAGCTTTGTAGCTCTGCAACCGTCAGAATCTTCCGTAATACGAAGCACAGAAGAGGGAAGGCCGTTGAATTCTGGTTCTAGAAATCCAATGACGGGAAGGGGGAACGATTTCATCTCCTTGACACGACGGGGGGAAACCTTAGTTTCACTTTCAGCGAGAGGGTGCCCTCTTGTTGTCGCAACTTCGTATGCCGGTTTCGGGGTACTTTGCCCACTGAAGCAAACGGAAAGCCATCACGAATTGCATATTCTCTCTATCCAGACTGAACGTTCGCTTGAAACACCGGAGACTGTTTCTTATTCTAAGCGGTCGGTTTCATAGAGTCTCGGTGCACTTTCAGCAACAGGGATCATCCTTTGAAACGCGGCGTCTTCTTCAACGTGGTAGCAAGCCGCCGATGCCAAAGGACACCCCCTACAACGACACGCCCACCTATTTAAGGGTCGAGATCTCATTCGTTAACGGAATCAACCTGACAAATCACTCCACCAACCAGGAGCGGCCATGCACCACCACACAATTCATCGAGAAAGAGCTCTCAATCTGTCAATCCTTGAGATCGTCCTGACCTAGTAAAATTCCCCGTGTTGAGTCAAATTAAGCCGCATACTCCACGCCTGGTGGTGTCATTCCGTCAATTCCTTTAAGTTTCAGCCTTGCAAATGTACTCCCCCCTGAACCCATAATCTTTGATTTCTCGTTCGGGGAGTGCCGTGGGAGCCAAAATGACTTCCCTCGATCCTGAGACGGCATCGTTTACAGCAGTGGACTACGACGGTATCTGATCATCTTAGATCCCCACGCTCTCGTGGCCACACAGGAAAAACGGTCGGTGCAACAGTTTTGCGTTTCAGCAGACGAAAAAAGTGAGCGTGTGGTGAGCAAAGGCATACCACAAAGAAAATAGGCACTTCCGTGTGCTCCTGCACCCACTCCACGACAGGCTTCGCATTGAACTTGTCGGCGTCAAATCCGAAGAAGGTTGACGTGATCATTTGCGATATGTCGAGCATTTTCCCGCCGTTCCCTTTAGTACGGGCTGTCTCTAAACTGGTTTCTCTGGTGGTCTGTATGTGCATAGTTTTAGTTTGAGAGGAAATCAGTTCAGTACACTCATAAAGCCGTAAATTCAGTTCTACCACTTTTAAAGCCGTAAATTCAGTTCTACCACTTTTAGTACCATAAATTCAGTTCTACTTTACCCAAAATTCAGTCCTGCCACTTCAGACGAAAAAAGAAGAACGGGACGTGTTGTGTGTAGACGGGGAGGGGGAACCTGTGAAGGTATGCTTGCAATATCGGAAATCCCTCAGTTAAACTACGAAAAAATCGGACCATCTGACGGAATCGAACTGGTCCGATTTTTTCGATCCGTTTTCCTGACCATTCAATGTCCGTACTTTCACTTGTCTTGCACTTCATGACCAAAATATTAGACCAGGCAAGGGAGACCAGGCATCGTCCAGGAGGGCAGCTGACCCGCCGCTGGATGAGGGCCCTGCGGTCAGCACTCCAAGTCAGTATCTGAACACGCAGACCTCGAAGGGTTTCTTCTGCGCATTTGGCCAAATTGGGGGTTTACCAGCAGGTGTTGCTCAAGCTTCAACTTGTCCAACTTGGTCCACCGGACTCCATATCAGTCCACCTCTCGCGTCCTGGAAAGAACGAGTGGGAATGGGCTGGGATGGGGCAAAACTCTGCAACGTACTGCAGCGGACTGACAACCGAAGGTCAAGACCGGTGACATGGGGGCCACCCTGAAGGCGAAGCTGACCACGATTGGCTTCGAAGAGGTCGCCGAGAAAGTGGTGGCAAAGTGTGCTGGGTGCTGCAGCACAGTATTTACGCTGCTGCCGACGGACCGTTTTCGTCTGGCGCCGTATGAAAAGCACGTAGTCGAGTGCACGATAGCCAAAGCCTCGTAAAGGAAGATGTCTTCAAGGACATGCAAGAGAAACGAGCCAGGCACCTGCGCAAGGCGCAGAAGAACATGCAGGAAACGCGCTCCGACGCGAAAGCCCAGGAGGCGAGCACGCAGGGTCAGCGAACGATTGCTGAACTGTGGGAGCTATCGCGTCCACACTCGCAACTCTCGACACTGCGGCCCCGCAATTACTGTTCCTGCCACATCTGTCCCTGCAGCTCCTGTCCCTGCGACCCCTGATTCCTCGACTGCACTTCGACCGCCCGCAAAGAAGATGAAGTACTCGTTGGTACGACGAAACGCGCAGAAGGGGTTGCTCCGAACGCTGTACGCAGTACGCACGCATGGCAAGCTCTTCTGCTCTAGGGTCTGCACCAGGTTTTCAGACTTTTAGTTCTTGCTTGTTGAGATGTTGTCGTATCAGCGACTTCTCCCAGTTCTGCTTTGCCACACACTGCACATTTCTGCAACTTATGTTCTCGCATCTGCTAAGAGTGACGTACAGGCCCCACCCCGCCAATTACGCCGTCACCAGCAAAGAAGGCATCAGCGCCGGTAAAGCGAAGACGAGAGACGACGATCCCCCAACGGAAGAAGATGTGCCCAGCGCCGCCCGTAAAAGCGAAGGCAAAGGCCGCAGAAGCATGCAAACCTGCAAGGAAGGGAAGAGCCACAAAGCGACCGCGCGAGGACGACGATTCGAATGAGTACAAACGCCAGCAGCACGACACGGTACGATCGAAGAGATAGTCATCCAGTGGCTAATGCAGATTTTCGATTCTTTGCATTCTAACCCAAACTATCACAGACACGGACTATTACAGTTCATCAGGAGAGGGTGGACCGGCTCACTTTCGTCACGAGGAAATTAGTACCTTCTTCTCACAGTCTCGGGTGACGCTGATTTTTGAAATTTTGAAACTAAAGGAGAGGAATTCAGTTCAGTACACTCGTAAAGCCATTCAGTTCTACCACTTTTAAAGCCGTAAATTCAGTTCTACCACTTTTTACAGTTCTGCCACTTCAGACGAAGTTGGCAGCGACAAAATGGAGGCAACCGTTGTGTTTTCCGGCCTGACTATCAGGCTGACACATAGTCGTCTAACCCAGAGTCAGAGGGCCGTCAGAGGGCCAGACTAGTTTCAGACTGATTCGTCACGGCGTCAGTCTGGCGGTGACAGACACTCAAACAATCCTACGGAACCACTGGCATATGCGCCTTGGTGGTCCACTGGGCCCAGCCTGGGGACGGAGCTCAAATTCGGACCCCAAATTGACCATTGGCTCCCGCGCATCCACCGTGTAAACAATCACTTTGCACCCCAGCCCTCGCGGCCTCAATGTCTTGAGGCGTGGTTATGCTCCGGAGCCAAGTCAAAGCAAGGAGTTAACCAACATGACTCGTCGAAAAAAATACGGGACTCTCAGCCTCTGTGATACCCCATTCAGGAGATCCCCAAGCAGCTTGCGCCACATTCCGGATATCCGTAGACCACCGGTTCAGGCTTGGGCTCTGCCCTGTTCACTCGCCGTTACTAGGAGCATCGCTGTTGCTTTCTGCTGAGTGATATGCTTAAGTTTTGCGCGTAGATCTTCAACAGCTTAAGGGCCTCCATCGTCAGGTGGGCCCCCACCGTCGGGTGTATAGGCTAGTTCCGGGATGGCTTCCTGGGAGGGACAGGGACGGGGTTAGTCAACGCCTTAGCAGTCCCAGGACCTCTCCCCACCCAACTGTTTGTGTTCTCGTGGTAACCGCTACCGCGCTGACCTTTCCCGAGAACACGTCAACCAAGTCAAAGGGTGTGGCACGTGACCGCGGGAGCGGAAGTTGCACCGGGAACCGAGGCAACGAGGTCCCCCGCGTGTAGGGGTCCGCCAGCTGTCCGCCGGACGGCACCCAGTCAGGGTGCAGGACAATCCCTCGGCGTTCGGCAACACGAAGAGACACTATTTTTCTCGAGATGAATTCATATACCTCGTATCACCGGCTGTCTCCGGGTTGTATTGCACTGACAACACTATTTTGCTGACATTTCCATCTGACCACGGGAGCTTTGAGCCCAGCCCTCGAGAGTGGTGTTGGTAATCCTCCCATGTGGGTCTTCCCCCTTATTTCTCACGGAAGTGTCGTCCGGTTGAGGGAAGCGTCGTCGAAAACAAGGAGGATCCCTCGTCCTTAACTGTCTACTCCACTTTTCTTCCCAACTCGAGTCCATAAGTTTGCTGCACGTGGACAAAGAAACCCCAGTTACCTTCAAAGCTACAGCGGACTCAGGTTTGGCATCGCATCGTCCGATGTTTCCAGCTTGTTCAGCATCCCCATCGAGAAGAAGAAGCACGGAGAAATAACGGAGCAAGGCATGATGCGTGGAGGGCGACAGATCGGTTGCTCTCTTCTCGAATGGAAACCCAGAAGATCAACTGACTGTATGTTTGGCTGTTAGAAAAGGACGTGTTTCTCAAAGTATTAATTCGTTTTTTGTCAGACGATACCGAGGCTGCATTAGACGGCTTCAGGCGAGAAGCATGATGGTATAAAGGGAAGGCTAGACTTGCGGCTTGCTGACGTTTCGTAACCATTGTACGCTCCTAAGCTGAAACACACACATAATCTTACCTTGGTTAGCAGTCGTGGCAGGTGTGTGTTACGTGGCATTATTATGAATGGGGTAGTTGTACTCATGGCGAGATTGTATGTAGATGAGAGTCCCAGCTCGCACCGCGCGTTTATGCTGACGTCAACAAGACGAACAGATATTTTGGAGACAGACTAGCCAAGTGAACAATGAACAAAGGTGCCCCATCCACCCACCTGGCGACGAGAGTCGGCTGGCGGCCGCTCTTACTGCTGGTCCGCCATTTTGGCGGCACAGTCCGTGGAGTGCGTGTTCCAGTTTTGCCGGCGGCAAATTTCGCTGCAGTACGCGATACCGCGGCAGCGGCAGAAGCGGGGCGACACCGGCAGGCGCGTCGTGCAGTTGGGACAGCTGTACTGCTGGTGCGGCGACTGCTGGGTGTAGATAAGCTGCACAGCGTAGGACAACAGCATGTCGACGCTCAGGTCAGCGGTGCTAGTTCCTGATGACGCGACGGCACTGCGAAGCAGTGCAAGGGACTCAGGCGTGATGGACGATGCGTACTGCATGTGCAGCGGGTTGTGCGCCAGGCTTAATGCGCACTCGTTGGTGCTGCTGTTGTCGTCTTCTTCACTTTGTTTGCCGAATGACGCAGAACCTGCTGCGCTTCTGGACGTCGTCACGCTACTTTTACCTGTCCGGTGGCTCTTGCCGCTCTCGTAGCTGTCTCTAAGGGCTGCGGCGTAGCGCATAGACATGGGCGGGAATACAGAAGGTCCTCTCTTGTCACCCCCGTAGGCTCTGATTGCTTGTAAGAACTCTGCGCCTAACGGACCCGCCGACGCGGTCAGCACGTTTTCTTCAAGCGCGAGGATGCCGCCAGCCGAACGAGGCCCCGGGCTGGGAACGGGGACTGCCAGTTCGTGTTCCTGCTTGTCGTCCCAGCTCGCTTCGTCGTCGGTCGTGCTGGTGTCGTCGCGCCTGCGAGGCGGGTTGTCCATGTACCCGGCCGACATCGGGAAGTTCGCCGCTTTGAACCCGTCGCCCGCCATGAAGACGCGTGTGGTGGCTTTCCAGGCGCACGCCGCCACCCCGTCATCTCCCTCGCGCACGACTTCGACCGTCTCCTTGTACCGCATGCTCCGGTTTGTGACTCGTATGATAAGCAGGCCTCCGAGGACCAGAACACCACCTATCCCGGCTATTCCGAGCCACAGCGCGATGGGCGACGCGTTGTTGTTGTTGTTATTGTTGGCGTCGCCCCCCGCGTTCATGCCGGGGGCTGGGGGCGACGACGTCGCGGGACTGCTGCTGGGGCGCGGGCCGGGCTGAGGCGTGGCGGCTGGATTGGGTCCGGGCGCCTGCGTGGCTCCCACCACGCCCGGGGCGCTGGTTGTGAAGGTGGGCCAAGGGTACGCGCGCCGGAACGCCGTGTTTTCCAGCGCTGAGAACCGAAAGACCTGTGGCGTGGGTTGCTTCTCCCTGTTTGCGTCGGGCACCACGCTGCCAAACATGGACTGGTAACGTAAAACACGGTGCTAGAAATACGTCGGGACGGAAGCACCCCTACAGGAATGCGCCAGACAGGTTTTCTCGCTCGGGGTCTCGCATCTGAACGCGTTTTGGGGGTCTTTCCAATGCTCAGGGCAGCGGGCATGGAAACTACACCGCGAATTGGCAAGACTTTGCACCGTAGACTCACGCCAAAAAGGTCAAAACTACAAGCGCAATTATGTTGCCACGTCGGGGCAAGAGGTGAACTCGGGGAATTGATGATGTCACCTGACAGGCAGTGTAACAAGAAAATCCGAAATGGGTTTTGATTTCCACGGTCACCATTTCCACATGGATCCACATCCCGGACTCTGGCGGGACGAACCACGTACATATTTTTTGGTCCCCGGGTCTATTTTCCGCAGATCTCTTCATCGGAGCTGATCTCGAGCAACATATCGTCGAAAAAGGTCTGCAACGCGGACCAGCGAGAAACAGTCCAAAAAAACGACAACTCAGTGCATCGAACCAGCGCACCACACCGCACCGGCCCACAGCCCACTGCCAAAACCCCCAAAATGATGCGTGCACGAGGGAGCCATGTTCGACGGGTCACAGGCAAAACGGTTGAACCGCGCCCATGGGATCAGATAATATATTCGATATACTCGTCGTGTTCTCTTGTGCTGATGCGGATTGCCAGAGCGCCACGGCAGCAACGGCGGGTGGCCGGCGTATCAAGAGAAGTTTAAGCGAGGCTCCGAAAGAGGAAGCGGAGAGGGCGTATGAAGTCAAACGCCAGTGGTAGGGGGAAATAGCCCGTCCGAGATCTTTCAGAATTATTATGTGCCGGAAATAAGACGTACCGGAAAAAAGATGTGCCCGCGGGCTCTCGGGGAAAGTTTTGTGACTTTTTCCGGTACGTCTTTTTTACAAATACGGTATTATTATTATGGAGGACGGACACCAACGTATTCTTTGCGGCACTGGCATATTTGGAAAGGGTTTCGGAAAGCAGACAGGCGGCAAACCTGGCGGTAGCTGTCTGAGTCCAGCGACGTGTTGAGCAGGACGACGAACTCGATGATCGAAGCGCACACCCTGGTGTCGTTTGGTGTGCAGGGCCCCGTGATGTGCATGCGGCTGGGGGTGCCCTTGTCGGTTGAGCCCGTGCACTGGTAGTCGAGCTGGTTGCACTGCAGACGGTCGGCGTGCTTTGCCGGGGCAGTGGTTTCGTGGCTTGAGACGCGGCAGGTCAGCTTGATCGCCACTCGGATTGCGGACGTGAACGGCATGGCCGCGAATAGATCCTCGTTCAACGACGCGAGCAGCAGATGACACACGGAGGACGGATACACAAACGACACATCCCCCAACCCCGCCGACACCACGGCCGCCAAGAGCTGCGTCTCAGGCTCAGTCTCTGAGTACCCCTCCGCCGGCGCACCCTCATCATCTGCCGGCCCATCGTTCGGCGCGTCCGCGAGCCGTTCGTCGGTCAGCTCTGCCGCGCACACCGCGACGGCTACCGCCGCTACCTGCCAGAGCATCTAAAATGCTAACCCTTCCTGCGCCGAAAAAGCTGCGTGCCCACAAACAGCCGGCTTTGGAGGAAGCGGCAAGAACGTGCTTGGAATGGATATGTGCACAACACCGCACTGGTGTTTTGGTCCTTTAACCCACGGAATATGGGGTGGGGGGCGTGGTAGTATTGGTCTGACTTTAAGGAAACTGGAAAAGGTTGAGAAAGAACTTGGGGACTGGGCTCAAAACGGGCCTTATTTTGGAGGGGAGGAAAGGAGGGGGGGAAGAAGAAGCAAGCTCCTCTCCCCTCTCCGCGCTTCTTGTGCAGGGATGCTCGAGTGTCTGTGAGGCAAGCACACGTGTCCCCCGTGTGTGGGTGTGCGAAGACCCACGATGACTCAGACGGGCCGAAAGAAAACAAGAAAGTTGAAGTATGGCTAAAGAATAAAGAGCGGAGGAAGGAAGCCAAAACGGGGGCAGGCGGCCGGACAAGACAGATTGAATGCCTGCTGCGGTATGCTTTCTCTGCGGGGGGTACCGGGAGGGGGGGAAGGCCTGCAGAAAGGTTGTTCGTGCGGTGGATATGCGTGGAGTAGCTGTACTACCATCCTAAGGTACCAGTGTAGTGTGCGGCATCCATCCCGCCGTATCGTCCAAGACTTCATCGCCACCCTGCTGAAACAGTCGGAACTCCGAAATTCATCAGAACTGGCTGAAGCTTGCGTTGGTTTCGTACTTGGGAACCTAGCGGTGGGCCTTGCAAATACCAGTGGGCGTGGTGAGTTTCAGATTCTGCCGGGTTTTTGCCGGGTTCTATAGGAAGGTGCGGACACCAACTAGCGGCAAGTGAGCTAACTGCTGACGGGCATGAGGGAACCCAGCCCGCTATTGTGCTGAGTGCCAACGTTTGCTGGCTGCTGAGGTCCTATAGCCTGCCCCTTGTCGCACAGAACTAAAGAAAAAGGGCAAAAAAGAGGCCGATGTCGTTCGTTTTTCAATGCCACGACCATTCATCGTGGGGGGATGTGCTTTAAACGGCGTGTGCTCAACACCGTCCTTCAGACAGGACAGCAATGTGAGTCTGGATAGTCAGGCAGCTGTTTGTAGCTTCATAGCCAGCTTTCTCGTGACTACACCACGTACTTGTCTTCTATCTGACAAGTACGTTGTACTTGCCACACGAGTCTGTCCAGCCTGACCTGAGCCTGACAAGCGACCGACCAGCGTGACCCTAGAAACCTTTGTTCAGGGAGCGCCATGGCAACGCATGTTTCTTTCCTCATCAGTGCCTAATCTCAGCGAAACTTGTCTTGGGCTGATAGGTGTGTCAAAACTCGGGGGGCGTCAAAAGCCGGCTCATAAAACCCCCGCTTTCGGGGAGGTCAATACCGACAAAGCCGATAACTAGGGGGCAACCATAACGTTATGAAGGAACGAGAAAACAGGCGAGCGCAACATCGACGCCAGAGCCGTAGCTCCGTCGTGCCGTTGGGACGCCCGATCCAAACCCCGCAAAAGGTTTGGGAAGGTGTGGTTGCACATTGGCTTTGCCGACGACCCCGCCCACGATACAACAAAAAGAATAGTGCGGGTTGCGTGTTGTTTGATTACAAAACAAAAAGCCGGTGGCCAGCTTCTCTTTGTGTTTCCGACGATCCCGTATGGGCGTACAGATTGATTTCTTGTTCAGGATCCGCGCGCGAACTGGGAAAGAATTGCGTGGAGTTGTTTCGTTTCTTTTACTTTTGATCGCGTGCTGTCGACAACGTGCTTTGTTGAGGTGTCATTTAGATGTAAATCTAAAGCCGCCCACGTCAAATCTTATTGACGGCCGCCAAGACTTGCCGTGACACCTGTATGATGCAAGCTAAAGGGGAAGGGTGTGCCACCCATCCCTTGGGCAACACGAAACAGTCCAACCCTCCGACAGCCCTGCAGTAGACGGCAACACCCGGTGAAATGACATCCCCATCATCCGGAAAGTACCCTGATTCGCATGCGATCATCAGACATGGAACAACGGAGGATGATTCTATGCAGCTCCAGGAGATCGAGGGGTGGACTGGATCAGTAATGCACAGATCGGAATACAACTGGGGTTGGCATATCCTTTTGTTTGATTGCGCTTGTGGAAAACGACACACGAGAATTTCCGAATTTCCGGGGTTCACTGAAACCCCAGGGGTACGCAAGGCGTAAACCCCCACTCATGGGTGTGGCAGCTTTTCAGCTGCAGCAGACTCGGCCACAGCTGCCTATTTTGGTGTGCACAGTGGTGTCACACAACTTGCTTCTGGTGCCTTTGTCACGGTGGTCACCCCTTGCTTCTGTTGACACAATCACTTGCTGCGCCGCAACCGCTTTGCTTCTGAACCACTCATTACTGCCAATTGCTTTCTGGCATGTGTGCCACACGTTACGAGAGTGATGACGCTCGATTGTATTCAGAGTCGAGATGTAATCTCTCTGATGAAGCTCATCCATTTTTGTGGGGCATTCTTTTGTGGAGTCATAGCCATTTGCTCGTGGTGTGCAACAGGTCAGGCGACCGTGCGAGTACAAACCCGTAGGTGCTGGTGCGGGTCACAACGAACGATGTCGGTTACAGCCACTTGGTGCACGCTCGCTTGTTGCGGGCAAGTACCTTGTCGAAGGTGATGACGCCTTTGACTTTCGGCCTCGGGTGGTCGTAAAACATGTCAGAAGTCGCCGTTTTGTGCTTCGGCACTTCTTCCCGGCCGACCTGCTTCTCGAAGCGGATGCCGCAGAACGCGTTGTTGGCGCTCATGTCGGCTGCCGCCGCGTCGTAGACGCGGCCCTCGGCGTAGCTGATTGGCTTCCACGAGCCGTGCGCCTTCTCGCGCGACGTCATCAGCTGCAGGTCGGGGGCCATGTCCGTTCGCGCGGCGACGAGGACCGTGCTCGGGCTGTAGTCAGCCTGGCCTGCGGCGGTGCGCCTGATGAAGTCCGCGTGGTGGCCTTCCGACCACTCCATGTTCACGGCGGGCGCTCGTTTGTGCACGAAGCCGTGCGCCACGTCGTAATCGAGGTGCACAGTGTCGCTGGGGTGCAAGAAGTCCGGCCTCGGCAGCTGCGTGTCGTAGTTCACGCCGCTTTGCACCCGCGGGGACACGTGCCCGTAGTTGGGGTCGAGGCTCTTCCGCGCGTCTGTGTAATCCTGCATTGCGGAAGCTGCCCTCGGCTTCGAGATCAGGCACGACGCAGGCCGCTTCACACTCGAGAGGACGGTGGGGTCGGCGTCGTAGAAAGCGTGCACTTTCGGCTCGATGATCTTGGTGTGGCTGCGCTGGACCCTGTCCCTCGGGATCTGCCTCTCCATGTTGGTCGTCATCACCTTCCGCGACAAAGCCACGTTTGTGTTGTACACGACGTCCGGTCCGTTGTTCGCCACGACGCTGGCATACCCAGCGGACACCCACCGGCCCGGCTGCTTGTCCATGGGCACGCCGCTTTTCCCGTTGCCCAGCAGGCAGTTGTACGGCCAATACGGCCCGGGCGTCTCGCTGCGCGACAGGGGCTGGCGCTCCCTCGTTAAGAAGGCGGAGGACGGCCGCATGCTGTTGACCAGCGCCGCCGCCCGGGACCTGCCCACCCACTGCCTGAAGTTGTTGGGCAGGTTCCTCGCCGCCTCCTGCTGGTCCGGCTGGGCCGCCGTTTTCGCGGTGTTGTTGTGCGCCGACGACCCGCCGACGGTGCCGACGGTGCCCCCCATGTTGCTCGCTGCCCGCAGCGTGCGCTCCTCGGCCGCCCGGTCCTCAATCGCGAGGGCCTGCTGCTGCTGCTGCTGCTGCTGCTGCTGCGCGCGCCAGGTGCGGTCCTTTCCGTGCTGCTTGCCCGCCGTGTGCGGGCGCGTCGAGCGGTTCGCTTGCTTCAGCGACCTGCCCCACGAAGGCGGCTGGGGAAATATTGAAATATTAGGTTCAATATGTAATAATTATGATGATTGATGCTAGCATCAAGTCTTCGTCGAAGACGATGTTAGAAAATCTAGAAAATGATTGCAAAAATGGGAAGGGGTGGTTTGGCATACTTGCGGAGGAGCACGGTGCACGATTTTGAACTTTGGATTGTACTGCCCTGTGCATGGTGTGGCGTTCGGATCGATTGCCCGGGAGTCGCGCATCGGGGACATGAAGCACGCAGACTGCTTCTGACTCCTGGCTTTCGCTTCGCCATCCAACGCAAAGCCTTCCAGCGCTGCGAGCATTCGCGCCTGTTTTTTATTTTTACGATACTTGCGTCTTGCCCTACAACGAGGTGCATGGTTCAGTTCCGAAGCAAGGGTCTCAAGGTCAACCAAATCAACCAGCAAACCCTTTCTCTCGGGCGGGGAGGTTGGGGAGATGAATTCTGAACTCGTACACCCTGCGTCACACTTCGGAGTCCACGTCCACGTATGTGGGGAGTTGTTGGAGTACTTCCATTTTGGTTATCAACCTTACACCTTGCTCGGGTTGCCGTCTTCGAGTCTTCGACCGTAACCGCCTCTGGTGGAACGGTCCTGCTCTCCTTGCCGCAGCTGATTTGACTTCCTCTTCGCGGCAAAGCCAAACACAGGGCCGCTCTGCGCAAGGTGGGGCCATAATAGTGTAGCCCCCCGTCTTCGCGAGGCCGGCTGCAGGGGAACGTGGTCGCCACAAAGGAACTTCCACGAAACCCCCGAAATCCCCCGAAACTCCTCGATTTTTTCCGGCACGTACAAACAAACACACGCCTATTCCTTTTTTCTTGAATTTCTACCTGCTTGCATTCGGGAATATTCCTCCTAACGTCCAAATGCACGCACTGATCGCTGAAGAGCTGAGGTCAGCAAAAATAACGTGAGCATACCTCAGCCACCTCCGGATTCTCAGCGGAAGTTCGATCATCTTTTCCTAGCGACGTTTCGGAGACGGCAGTTGCCGCGGTGGCGAGAAGAGGACTGGGTGGCTGTAGCAGGGGCTTGGCTTTTGAAGACCAAGGCCGACGCACATTGAACTTCTGGTACTTAAGGTCAATGGGATCGGGTTCCGGTCTTTCCAACAGGTTTCCGGCGGCGTCGTATCGCAGCTCCATGCTCCTGTTGAACGCTTTCATCTTGCCGGACTGTTCGTCTTCTTCCACCTGTATTACAAAGTCGGAGGTAGGCAGTGTTACAAAATAGGGAGCGGAGGGGTCTGCAAACACCGAGCGACTCGTGCTATCACAGAGTTGAACAACATGGCTCATAGAGGAAAGTACGAAACAACAATTTCACTGGTAGCCTAACAGCCAAACTCCATGAGAGCAGTTTCTTAAATTCGATTTTCACAGACCACATTTTTATCCACGCCGAGGTAAGTCTCCTGGAATGAAGTATGATCGATCTTTCATGTTCTGGGGCTTCTGGGCGTTCAGCTGTGATTCATCTGGTGGTAGCATCACGGCACTGCCCGCACTGTGTGTCCCTGCCGCAAACACTAGCATGCTTCCGACATGCCGCTGACTAGGTGCCGAACCGGATGTGGTCAACAAACTATGGAAGCACAGGCGTCCCCGCCGGTACTCAGTGTGTCGGCCAGTGATCCATCCGGGTGGTCGTTCAAAGAACACCCTTGTTCAGCCACAGTTTACACGGACAGTATTCTACCACTTTGCGACGTGTTCGCGGCTGGGATGCTTGTGCAACCGGAGTTCCGGGAACGTTCCCTTCTGTACAAGTGTGCTTGTTATTATTTACCGGTACACCGGTAAATCGGTAGGCACAGTACAATTTGAAGAAGATGTGATGACCGTACCTGCTTGAACCCCTCCAAGTCTTCGCGTGGGGACGAAACAAGCTCTTTGTTCCTGCCGCAGTCGTACGCCTGGCCCGTGCCGAATTCATCCAGCTCGAGGTCCGTCGACAGGACCAGGGGCGGGGGGGGCACCGGCCGCTTCTTCCGAAGGCTCCTGATGCCGATCTTCGCCAACTGGCGGGTCCCGGTCTGGATTTCGCTCATGTGCCCCGCCTTCGACACGCTGACCGGTGGCATCAGGCCCTTGTCGTCCCGCGGCCCCATGGTCGCAGGGCGCTGGTTAGAAACGCCGTATATCTGGCGCAATCAGTTCCGCCGGCTTTATGCCGGGTTCTCGCCGGCTTCGCGCCGGATTCCTACCGGGTTCTATGAAAGGGAGTACACCAATATTGGCTCCCCGTTTCTTTCAGCACGGCCCCCCCGCGTGCCCCCCGCTCGTCCTTGTGTGGTTGTTGGCCCAAGTGCTTACTAATCACGAGACTAAAACTAGCCCCCGTCCATTCGTATACATCGACCAACGTATGTGTGCCACATATTCAAGCCAGTACCCTGGTTTAGGTAGGAGAGAAGCGTGGGTTCCTGCAAGCTGGTACAGCGAGCAGAAGAGCGTAGCTTCTTTTCACGAGTTTTTGATTGAACCGCGTGCCGTTTCAGTGTCGGTTGTGTAATAGTCGTGTCCTCGGCTCTCCCTTCTGAGCTCTGAGCTCCGGTAAACGCCCGGTACTGCATTTTCCACCCTAAGGAAGCTTTTGAGCCTGACATGTGGAGAGAATCGCGGCGCTCGCGTTGGTTTCCGGCTGCCTCAAAAAAGGAGAGGGACGATGCCCACGGATGAATACAACGGGAAACAGTATAATCAACAACAGAAAAACGAATGCGCAGCAAGCTGTCGTACGAAAGAGGGAGCTCGGATACAACTGTCCTCACCCGGAGCCCCTGCGGCTGTGTGCAGCCAAAGTCGGGGAGAATGACTAACTGAGTGGCTCGGGGGGGATCTATTGGGTGTCGAGGATACAGTGCAGTTGCCAATACATTTCATGTGCGGCGGGTTCGATATTTCCACACGACTGCAAGCCAATCAGACCCATCCGGATCTGGCAGGAGAGTCTGCCATGCTTCTTGCGCATCAACGATCGGGCAGCAAGTATCTCGGTCTTCTGAAGAGCTGTGCCTTCAGAACGGCACCTTTGGTCGCCGACAGCAACGGGGGGTAGTCCTTCGCCGTGGCGTCGCGCGAGAGCTTCTTGGCGATGGAGACCGCCATCGCCCGCCATGACACGCTCGCGGACGCGGCGCTGCAGATGCTGCCGGGCGGCAGGTGCTTGAAGATGAGGAGCACGACGTCCATGGGCAGCGCCGGCAACAGCGACGACCCGGCTCCGCCTGACGCGCCCGAGTGCAGAAAGCGGGCGGCGCCCTCGGAGCGGGGCGGCGTGCCGAAGACGGCGGACATCAGCCCGCGGGCCGGGGCTTCAAACAGCCCCGGCCGACCCTGCTGCGCACCCCAGTACGCGTCCGTGAGCAGCACCCGGTCCGACAACCGACACTCGCGCCTCCACGCCGCCGCCCACTTCGGCTCGTCGCCGTTGGCCCACCGGGCCAGTGCTCGGCCACCGCCGCCAGGCGGCAACGCCTCTGCCGGGGCACGTCCCGCAACGAGGGGTTCCGGCTTGCGATGTGAGTCCGCCCGGAACACGGCGCTCGAAGCGGTGGATTCGGGGATGGGCGGGTGGCTTTGACGCTGCTCCGGGCGTGGGCGGTGGGCCCGCTGCTTCAGCAGCGTCAAGCGCGCGTCGGGGGCTGCGGCTCCGGCGGCGGCGGATGGCGTTCGGGGAGGCGACGCGAACACGCGGGAGGCGGAAGGGTCGTCGGCCTCGGCCGGCCGCTCGCTGCCGCTGACAACACCGGGGCCCAGGGCGCGCTTCGGCCGCAGGCAACCGCGCAGCGGCGACGAAGGACGGGGGGCAGGCACGACAGCAGGTCCGGCAGGCGAGACAGGCAGGGGCGCCGCTGCGAGGCTGCGCCGGGGGTCCTTCACTCCCGCGGCGTGCTGCCATGCGGGGGGTTCTGGGCAGCCTGAGTTCGAAGGTAGCAACGGGCACGACACGGACCGAAGCTGCCCGACAGATCTCCCGCGGCCAACCCGGTTGTAGCCCCCGCTGCCGGCTAGCCCGCGGTACCACACACGGTCGGATTCCGGGTGCCTCGACAATGTGCCAGCGCGTTCTCCGAAGGGTTGGACGGGTGCTGCCGCCAAAAGTGCGCGATCCGCGCTTCCCATCTTCTCCGCCGCACGCCGCCGAGGCGAGGCCAACCCGTGCCCTGGGCCCCCGCCTGCGGAGGGTCGCGCGGGCGAAAGCTGTCCAGCACCCCAGTCAACACGCTTGTTGCGGCCCGTGTGTCCGCCGTGGCCCGGCGCCAAGTCGTAGCACAGCACCCTGTTCACGGCACGGGCGGTTGCAGGCGGCAGCAGCGGCGGCGGCGGGTCTGGCGCTGGTCCAAGCCCACCGCCGCCTCCCCTTCTTTCCCCCAAAGGAGAGGAGGACGAGCCGTCGCCCCGTTCGTAGCGAGACCGGCTTCGGCCGCCCGACCACTCGCCGCCCGCATCCCGACGCCATTCTAGCTTCGCGTGGAAATCGTGGGCAGGAGCCATCGCGTGCGGGTCGGCACCAGCTCCGGAAGACGGGTTTCGGGGCTTCGACCACCATTCGGATTCGCGATCCCGGCCCCATTCGGGGTTCTCGGCGCGGCGGGTGTCAGCGCGGGCTCCGAACGGATGGTTAGGGGCGGTGTTGGACCGGCCAGATGCACGATCTCGGCTGAAGTCGAGACTCGCCGGGTGCCTCTCCGGCGAAACGCAGGTTTTCGGGTTGCGGGGCTCCGGCACCTCGGATTCGCGATCCCGGCCCCAATCGGGGTTTTCGGCACGGCGGGCGTCAGCGCGGGCTCCGAGGGGATGGTTCGGGGCGTTGTTCGGCCGGCCAATATCAAGACTCGCCTGAGGCCCACCGCCCCGACCTTGCCCCGGTTCCGCGGTGGCAGAACGCGCCGGCGAGACGACAGGCGGCCGGCTCCTCAAAGAAAACTCCAGCCCGCCCGTTCCTTCGTCGACACCCGCCGTCTGATGGTGGGTGGCCGACCGGCCACGCTCTGATGGATCCGCCTCCGGTATCGTGACGCGCGAAGCCCTGCTCGCCATTGAGTACGCCGAGCCATGCGCGTTGAAGCTAAACACGGTTTCCACGGCGGACGCCGCATTTTCCGCTGGCTTCAACCTTATGCGAGAGAACATGCGGTGAGCCGTGAGCGTGCCGTCGTGCGCTGTTGTTGGTTTCGACGAGAACAGAGTGACCGGCGCGCAGCCGAACTTGTGATGGTTGTACTCGTAAATGACGGAGCCCGAAGCAAAGTGACTGACGGTGACAGGCGGGTTGACGGTGAGGAGCAGGCTTCGGGTTGCAGTGTCTTGAGCCAGCACTTGGGATGAAGACGAGGCCGGCAGGGTGAACTCTTCTGGGGACAGGGGGTTGTGGTAAACCAGCAGAGGGGTCGACGTGGGTGTGTATTCGCGGGTGACGACGGGGTTGTAGCTGGCGTCGCGGCCCGGCGCGGGCGTGGCAGCCGCCAGCGCGCAGGTTTTGAGGGTGCCGCCCACGATTTCGAACGAAATGCGCCGCCCGCCGTCGCTGCCGCCTCCCGCCTCGGCCGGCTCGACGCAGACCATGCGCAACTGCAGCGTCACCTGCTGGGACACGACTGCAGCTCCAGTCACCTTCTGGTGAAATACAGTCAACCACCCACGGAGTGGATCCAAGCTGCACGCCCGTTGGGGTGTAGAAACTGCATTCGGATGCTCACTGAGCCTGGAGGGAAGCCCAAACGTCGCGATGAGTGTGGTGTGTTCCTCAAGAGCGTATCCGTGGCACACTCGCAGAGGGTCTGGTGCCCCGCGCAGGTTGCCGCACGGCGGTGGAAGGGCTGCTGCGTGGTCGCTGCCGCTCCGCTCGCGGGAGCGGCGGCTGCGCTCGGCGTCGGCCTCGCACCGGACCGCGGCCAGCAGCGCCGCCGACGGGTGCTCGAGCCGGCCGGCCGCCCGAGCCACCCACTGCACCAGGTCGCCTTCGCCGTGCCGGCGGGCGAACAGGTCGACCAGCCGCGCGGCCCGCTCCCCGAGCCTGCCGTCCACCCGCGACAGCCGCTCGTACTCGTGCAGCTGCGCCCGCAGCTGCTTGACGCGGGCGAGAACACGCCGCTCGGCAGGGTCCATCGCGCTGGGGGGCGGCGTTGCGTTTTTTCGACTGGGGGTTATTCTATTCTTCCGGGCTTCCGGGAAAACACCCCCTTCCCCCTGCCCTGAGGGGTGGTCGCCCCTTTCCTTTTATTTTGTGGTGTACCCGGCGGGTCATGTATAGCTGAACGTCTTCCAAGAAGCGGCCAGATTTTTGGTTCGCTCTACATTTCTGCAGGTCGGGAAAAATTGAAAAGAAAGGCGTAAGCTTTGCTTGTTAGCACCACCTGGTTCAGCATGCTACTCCTTTTTTGACTACCTGTTCTGTCGCCAAAGCCGCAACTCCCAATTTGTGCATGGTGCTTCTCGTTCTCTCTATTCCTTCGTAGTTGGGGCACGCGATTGGGCCGCTCTGCGCAAGGTGGGCCTGTCAGTCTCACAACTGACTGCTGCCCAGAACCTAACAGCGGAAACCGTACAGCAAACCCAGTAGAAGGGAAACTAGACTTTTCGTTGACCGCACTACCTGAGCCCAAATTCTGGACGTGGTGGCAAATTGGCAATGACCATGATCAGAGGGCCTACTTGGGCGGTTCAGTTTCCTTTCACAGTGGCGGTGTAGTAGTTTGAACTGGTCGCGAAAGGTTTGTGCCTGGAGTGATGAGGTGGTTGACCAGGCCCCACGAAGCCTTGTACAAACACGACTACTACACGAGGATGCAGCCCTGCTCAGGTGTGCACTCAGCCATCACAGGTCATTGGCTGCTAAGCAGCACTTCGTTCCGTCGCGTCAAGTACATGATGCTAGCGGTTGGGAGATCGGCGACCGCCAGCTCAATTGAGGCGCGGTCAACAGTGCCCCCCCATGACACCTAATGCATGTGGCGGAAAATAAAAATAAGAAATAAGGCCAAAAGTGAAACAGCGGTTAGGAAAGTGCCTGACCGTCGATAAAAACTTGATCAAGCATAGCTTTTTTCCGGTCGAATCTATATAATATTTCGCACCGTGATGGAGAGTGAGCGGGGAAACACCTTCAGGGCTGGAAGTCCGGTCCCGGGTTCCAATCATCGATGGTACCTTTGAGGAGGCGGTTCAAGAACGTGTTTGGAATGGATGTGTTGAAGTTGTTGGGGTTAGGGTCGGTCTTAGTTAGTTGACTCGAACGCTATGGACTAATACGTAGGACTCGCAAAAGTCGGTTGGCTCGCGCTTGCAGGAACTTATGTAAAGCTCGCGGGCCGCTACCGGGCCCTCTACAACGTTCGCCAGGAGGACATAAGGAAAAGCTCAGTTGCGACCATTGCGTTGTACTGGTCCTTCAAAATAATCGCGTTGTCGTGACCAGGCCGATCGAGATCTGCAGGATATCTTCAACAGCCCACTGATAAAACGGCCTGACGCAACCCCGGAAACCCAATGCGTAAAAGTGAGTCGCTTCAGGGTTGAGCAGATGTACTATTAAAAATAATAATGTCGCCCTGGCAGCACAATATCACACATGTGAAAAAGAATTGACATGCTGTCACCACTTGACAGCAACTTGGATGCAAGGAACACTACAGTGGCACATTATACTTTTCCTGCAGGTGTGTGCCTTTCAACCATGCACGATGGCAGCATGTTAGAAGAAGAGTGACAGAAATCTGTTGCTAATTCTGGTCTCTCGGGACCTGATGCCTTCTTGGAGCAAAACCGATTCTGCAGCATGTTCACAAACTGCGGAGCAGGTGTCGGGGGCTTGACAACCCGGGTATACGGGCGCTCTCGGCTTCTTATTTTCTCTTTATTTTTGCGCGTGTGAACAAGCGATATACCTTTGAAAAGGGATAACACGTGATGTTGGGGGGCGAAAGCAGTGGGGTCTGGTTTATGGTATATCATCGTTGAAGCAACCAACTACTCGAATTTGGCACCTGCGGCGCCGGACTGGCCCAGTAGCAGGCGTTTCATGGTGTGGCTGATGGACTAGTTCAAGCGGACTTGGAGGAGAGCAATGATACCCCCGATGGCGCATAACCAATAACCATGCTTATCAGGAATTCTTGTCTCCACACCAGCATCTTGGGCTGAACGACTGCAGTGCCTGAATGGCCCGAAAGTCCCAAAAAGATTTCCGCACCTGCGGCACAGGTATTTTGGTATGATGTTCATCGTTGACACATTCGACGCCGAACGCTGACTGGCGTTCACGGGTATCCTCGATGTTTATTAGGTTAGTGCCCAAACCAACACATTTGGGTTGAACTGCACAGGCGCAAAACGCCAGTTTTTCAAAATATACGTACCTAGACAGCGCACTGCTTAGGATTACGCGAGAACATTTCCGGAGTTGGGGTTTCAAGGAGATAGTGGGCGGTGCCCGAAGAAAACAATCACCTCTGAATACCGCACCGCACTTGGAAAAAGACGCACCGGAACAAGTATACGGTGAAGCCGAGCCTCAGAAGCTGGAGTTAAAGCTGGAGTTAAAAAGCGGGTGTCACACCCGCTTTTCGGGTGTGGATTTACACGCGTTTTGGTTGTGGCACACCCGCTTTTCGGGTGTGACTCGGGCACACCCTCTTCAGCTTCAGCTTCAGCTTCTGAGGCTGGACCTCACCATGTAACTTACTGTAACTTACGTCTGTAAGTACCAAAAATAAGACGTACCGGAAAAAGATGTACCCGGGTGCCCCAGGGGCGGGCCTTGCGTTCCGCATGCGGAACGTACGGAATTCCGCACGTGAATAAAATTGTGATTTTCCGTACGTGCGGAATTCCGTACGTGTTTCCGCACGTGTTTTCCGCATGTGTTTCCGCACGTATTAAAATTGGCACTCACATGTGTGTAAGGTCAACCACCTACTGTCAGTGGTTAGTCACAGTCAGGATTCTGTCCAAACCTTGGACGGGATGTCCGAAGGGTGCGTCCTACATCCGAGTCGGGCAACAATCCATCGACTGATTGCGGACTATTTGCCAAGGCAAAAGGAACACACACAAAGCAAAAGTGGACGTTCTTGAGTTTGTACGAAATCTTGCTCTCATTTCGCCTTGTAGACTACCCGCCGGACCAACATAAGACATTATGTTTGTTACTCTGGCACCTGTCCCAGCTTGCGATCACTGCGAGCAGGGCTCATGTAAATGTCAACCCGCCCCGATTATTTTCTCCTGGGATGTGTCTTTTGGTCTGGCTAATCAACCTGTGAGGCAATACTAATATGCCTGGCCCCGGACGCCTTCAATGCAGCAAAGGGCAGAGGCCTCAGCTGACAGCCAAGGAGGATGAGCAGGTTGATATGCAGCAGTGTGAAGCGACCATCTATAATACGAACTTTCACTCTAATCAAGAACGTCCCACCTACTAATTGCCAAAAAGCAATCAAGTGCTGTGTTCCACTTTTCCCGTTTTGAAACGTCCTGCCCACTCCTTACCGGAAAACAAGTATGCTTTGCTTCTAAAACAGAACTACCTTCGTCTTCTTGCAGGTGGTCTGTAACAATCCGATAGATCCCGTGACACCAAGCCAACCGCACAAAACCGCAAAGGATCAGCGAATGTGATGCTGATGTGGACTTGGCGACCAAAATATGGCAAGTTGGGGCAGACTCTCTACCAGGTACACCCTGGACCCTCTTCTAGAGCATGTACCCCTCCTGCATGAAACTCGGAAAAGTTTTTTTTACGGCTTTCTGGACCTTTTCCGCACGTTCCGCATGTGAAATAAATTTGAGTCCAAAAGCATCGGAAAACCTTGTTTGGTTGGGTCGTTCTGCTATGATTTGTAACAGAGGGCTTGCGCAACAGCCACATCCAGGATCAATTCAAGACCGGTGTGTCGGTTGTCGTTTTTTTGGACTGTTTCTCACCTTTTTTGACAATATTTTGTTCGAGATCAGCTCCGAAAGAGATCTGTGGAAAATAGACCCGGGGACCAAAAGATATGTACGTGGTTCGTCCCGCCAGAGTTCGGGGCGTGGATAATCTGAATAGACATCGGAGCTGAACGTGAGCATAAAATCGACGAAAAAGGTCTGCTACATGGACCAGCGAGAAAATCTCCCAACAAGGGAATTGATAGCGCACCGGTGCGGAGGTCGGAGACGCAACAGTTCAAAATGCTGCGCTTTTATTCGAGATTCCGCTGCTGCCCCAATCCATCTCAGCAGATCGTGCCGGCTGAACAGGCCACGGCAGATGAAGTTGTGATGTTTCCCGACGCGTGAGGAGCCGACACGAAGGGGGCAAAGGGCTCGTGAGGAGCCGGCACGCTCACAACGACCGATGACGCGGCCGCCAGCTTACTCGGATTTTGCGCAGTTAATTGCGTCGTTTTGCTGGTTGTAAAAAGAACTTTCCAAATCCCGGGCGGCGTAATCTGGAAACCCCCGAGGCAAAATGAAGTTACCGGTAATCGTCTGCAGAAGTGCAAAATGTACTGGTAGTTGTAAGAAGGCGTATTCTTCCTTCGCTTTTTGCTCACGAACGGGGGGTCGGTCCTGCTTTTGGCTTTGTAGGTGCTCCCGACCCCAAATCGTGGGTAGCACAAACTCAAGAGGTCTTCTGCAGGATTAGCATACTTCTAAGAAAGAAATGCGTAGTTTTGCTTTATTCTAGCGTTATTTGTGGATTAGTATTAATTCTTGGGTAAAGTCCCTTGTATGGACACCTGACTTTGAAAAAGTCCCTTGTATGGACAGCAAACTTTCAACATTCCCTTGTATGGACACCTGGTTTTGAAAAGGTCCCTTGTATGGACACCTGATTTTGGAAAAGTCCCTTGTATGGACGACATATTTTTTTATAGCCCCTTGTATGGACAAACTTCCCGGGTCCCTTGTATGGACACATTATTTTGGAAGAGTCCCTTGTCAGGTGTGGTGAAACCATTTGGGTCCAAAATTTGGGTCCATAATTTGGGTCCAAATTTTGGGTCCAAATTTTGGGTCAAATTTTGGGTCCAAATTTTGGGTCCAAATCTTGGGTCCACATTTTGGGTCCAATATTTGGGCCCAATAATTGGATCCAATATTGGATCCAATATTTGGGTCCAATATTTGGGTCCAATACTGGGGTCCAAGTTTGGTGGCAGGGAACCTGTAATAAACCTAAATGCCAAAGATTGCTGCAGCGCAAGTGCTTTGTCTTTCTCCAGTCTGCCCTAACTTGGTCCACTGATTATAGATCATTTGCTTCCTGGTTCGTTTCCACCGCGGGTAGCCACATACGATGTCGTGAGACAAAGTTTTTTCGGCTAGTTGCGAGGTGGGTCTCGAGCCCTCGGAAGTGCCTTGTTGGTCCGGAGAAGGAAGGCGTAGGATATAGCACTGCAAGTGCGTTGAACTCGCATTTTATACAGGGTCCCGGTAGGTTGCGAAGCTGCCTTGGAAGGCCGAAAGGCTGCGTGGTGGCTAATCGAAAATCTGTAAGGCGTGTGACTTGACTGCGTCGTGTCGTGGCCCCGAAGATTGCCCCAAACGTTTTTTTCGGCTTTAGATTACACTGAATGACACATCAACACGGGGCAAGTTGCCGACAACTAACAAGTAAAGGAATAATGGACAAAGTTCCTCATCCGGAGCCGAACTTTTGGAACAAACCTTTGTATGGGCTCCCTAGTTTCTGAAAGGCCCTTTGTATGGACAGCAGAGTTTCGCAAAATACCCTTGTATGGACAGAAGATTCTGAATATGTACCCTTATATGGACACACACATTCTCAGAAGGAACCTTGTATGGACAGACTTTTTTGGTACCTTATATGGACGGCAGATGTTCAAAAATACCTTGTATGGAGAACCTACCCTTATATAGACGCCGTACTTTCAAAAAGTCCCTTGACAAACTTTTGAAAAGGCCCTTGTATGGACAGTGTACTTTCGTAAAGACCAGACAATCCCTTTGGAATATGAAGGAAACCCTTTTGGGGTTCACATTTTCCAAAAAAACCAGAATTTTTGCCGACTCGAGTACTGCAAAGGAAGCAATTGCAATTTCATCGGTTCCGCATGCCTGTTGCTCTTCGAACCAATCAACACTCCATGAGACGGTGACAGGTAAAGAATGGGATCAGGGTCAGGGAAAAGCGGGATGACTGGAAAAATGTGCTGCTGGTTGCTTGTTGTGTGAGTGCTTTTGTCCGATCTTGAGGATGGAGATGATGCTGCACTCTGCTACTGCAGGAAATCCCGCCGTGCCGGTCAGTTTGGTTGGTGGGATTCATCCGTGCCACTATGCCACAAGGTTATATATCTGATGCGCTGATGCGAGCCCTATAGGCTTTGTTGAGCGTTCTCTGCGTTCATGCTTTGAGCAACTCCTGCAGGTGGTTACGCAGCTCTCCACGAAATCAAAGAATTGCAGCGACACAGCTCTGTATTCAGGTTCAAGCCGGAGTTGCACATGCAAGGCATGGGACGACGCTCTATGTGCCCGGTCGACTACTCGGTCATTCATCTGAAACACGACCGATCCTGCTCGCCGGGATTTCATTTCACGTATCCGATCGTGCTGGAAAACGTGAAGCTGAAGGCGGACCGCCACCAGAAACCCGGGGACGCATAGCCTTTTTAGGAGAGCAGGGCAAGACGTCAGCCATGCGAACCCGGACCCGCTCGAACGCCGCTCTGGGGCAACAGCAGCACGCAAAAGCTTGAGTAGGTGTTAACACACTGTGTCGAGAGTGTGCATGCTTTGTGTAACCTGTTACGTGTGTGCGATGCTATGCGTTACGTGCCAACCTGATACGTGGGAGCGCTGGCTCTTCGACAAGCTGGAGGCTCCGCATGGATGTTTGGCACCGCACAAGCCTTCCCCAGCCCCACCACAACGGCCGTGGATGTACCAGAAAAGCGGCACGTAACCGCCACTTTTGATCTCGATGCGTCGTTCCAATCCGAATGGTTTGGCGATACCGGAAGCCGATTCAGGTTAGGCCGCTCAGACAGCAGCTGGCAGACGCGATTTCTGATTCGACGCGGGCACGTCAACTGCCGGAGGAGTTTTGAGGTACCAGCACCGACGAAGGATTGCTACTACCACTCTACCACTGCGTGTGAAGAAAATCCAGCAACTCGTACTTACCAGCACAGCCCCGCCCGACGACCTCCCCTGTCTTATCGGACTTGAGGAAGCAATCAAATACCGTCTTGTTCCGTGCGCGTGCATTTAACGACGCGGATGGTGGCAAACACAAGTAGTGGACCGAGTCGCACGGAGCCAGGAACGTCGGGTGTGTGTACGCGAAGCTGTCGTGCACCTGCCACTGGTTTGACAGCGCCTTCACAGCGCACGCATTGGCATCCAATATATTTTCGTTCGTCCTGTAGTCTTCGCCTCTGAATCTCTTCGCGCCATACGAGTACGCGGGCACCGTCCTCCAGACCCACCGCACAGACACCCCAGGACCCCACTCTTTTTCCGGTGTAAGTGACCTCTGTTGCAGGAACCCGTGCAGCTTCTCGATCCTGCCGCAGTACTCACCCACGGACACATCTCTAATATCCCATGTTCCAAAGTGCACCACCACGACCACTGTGAGCGTCTGGTTGCCGCCGGGCGCTCGCTTTTCCGCAAGTTCTGCACTCAATTCCTCAAGGTGGACGCGCAGCAGGTCAAGCATGAACTCCAGGTACAACGTCCCTGTGGTATACGGTCCGGTGATTTGGCTCTCGGGTTTGTCTGTTGCTTCCATGCCTTCGAGTGGCACGTACGAAATAGGGCCAAGGCGCTGAATGTAGGTCGTTTTCTTGTCGCGTAGCCATACTTTCTCGATGGCCGCATGTATGGAGTTGCGCCACGAGCGCGGGTGTGAATCACCAAGGAGAATCAAGTGCTTCTCGCGGTCGGCCGTTCCCATCAGCTTCGAAGGTAGTCCGTCTTCCGTTGGAGGGTGGCGGCAGGACAGATAAGAGGCCGGACCCTCAGCACAGGTACGCTTTTTACTGCCTCCGGGCAACCGATGCAGCATCAATGGATCGTACCCTTTGCAGATGGTCCAGTACCCACAGGACTTCTTCACGGGTTCCTCAAGTCGGAAGGAAACCACGGGCCTCGGAAGGTACTCGAAGCCAATGAACTGCACTCCCTGCACGATATCGCCTTTTATGGGATGGCCACCGCGCTCGCCGACGTGCGCTAGGAGTAGTATCAGGCGCCAATCCCCCGAGTGCGGGATGAAGGGCGCTGATATGCTGTAGACCTGTTCTGATCCCGTCTCGAGCAACTCCGCAAAACAAGGAACGAGAGCACCTGTGCGCGGATTAGTCAAGCGGCACTCAAACCACAGCCGGGAAATCCCCAATGCTGCTAGGGCATCTGTCTCGATGGTGGCGATGATGGCATTGGGCGGAACTGATTGATCGTCGCCCACGTCCACGAACTCGGTCGACCGGACGACGAGTCCGGAGGCCGCTCGTCGAATTAAGTTCAGGTGCAAGTCACGTTCTTTAACGTTGACGGCGTCGTAGGTAATGTTTCCCACTTGAGAAATTCTTTTGCCGGCTTGCTGTTGCTCATTCTTGAACCACGCGTGTGGGAAAAGGTCTGTCACTGTGGAACCTCGCGTGTCAACTGCAAGCCGATCAAGTTTTAGGGGTTTCCTATCTCGCAACGTCCACATTCCAATCATCGTGCATACCGTAAGCACAAGGCTTCCCTTGGGAAAGGAAAACGCGACTGGCATGTTGAAAAGGGTTTGCCAACAGTGGATAGGTGGCAAACTGGACCTTGTGTTCGTGGATTTATCCTAGTGCTCCCCGATATCTTCTACAGTGAGCCTGCAACTAAAAGGGGGGGCGCAATACTACGCGTGGAATTACAGAGTATATTGATTCATGAGAACACTTGTTGATATCCTCCGTAGCGGGCTGCAGACACGTAAGTGTCTCCTAGGATAAAGTGTCTCCAGCCACTGGAGGAATTGGGGACTGGCTTCTTTTGGCCATCGCATTCGTTCTTGGTCGGGGTCTTCGACTGCTGCTCGGCTATTCTCGCCAACTCTTTTTCGGCCGGCCTCTCTTGTCTACCGTTTCTCGGGGTTTTGGGTAGTCTCTCCCACTCGACGGGGTTGTTGTTTCATTTCGCCCTAGCCTACACATGAAAGAAACGGTGGAAGTCAGAGAGGATACTAACGCACAAACGAGGAAAGAACACCGACCGTGGCTACTGAAGTCACGCGAGATGGAGGGTTGAGTACACTTCCAGGGGTACGTCTCGCAATGAGCACCAACAGCAGATGATGATGATTCATTTCATTCTTCGCGTGCACTTCACGTGTAAAACTCTCCACCGGTAAGCCTTACCGTAAGGCATACTTGTAACAAAAAACCCCCGTACACCAATGTCCCCGGCACCGCGCTTGGTCTGTGCAGGCATCTCTTCTTCGGAAGCATGCCTGATCTACGACCCGCGGACCTCCGAGCCTCGTCGACGCATGCCCCGACAGGTGTGGACGACCTGTTCGCCCATATTCGTCCAGAATTGTGTTGTCTGATCCCCCGCTTTTCCCCCGCAAGGCGGGGTACAATTATGGTAAGGGGGGGATTTTTTCTTTCGTGGCACTGCCTCATTTGTGTTTCGCTCTCAGTACCCATATGCCAGACGGTTACCACTGCAAAAAAGAAACAAGTGCGTAGTTTTGTTTTAGAGACAAAACCATATCGGAAGCACTTAAGTGGGGAAAATATTTATCGGAACGTTTCCGATAAACATTTTTTTGTTTCCAATAAATATTTTTTGTTTCCGATAAATATTTTTTTTGTTCCCGATAAATATTTCTTTTGTTTCCGATAAATATTTTTTGTTTCCGATAAATATTTTTCTGTTTCCGATAAATATTTTTTTGTTTCCGATAAATATTTTTTTGTTTCCGATAAATATTTTTTGTTTCCGATAAATATTTTTTGTTTCCGATAAATATTTTTGATACGGGTTCCTGGGGACTAGTCCCCAGTGCGAAATGTGCCCAAGGGGAGTCCCATTGGGCAAGCAATTTCATTGGATTTTGCGAGGACCCTAAGTAATCCGGAGCCAGTGTGATAGACCTCTGTGATGTGGGCCGCTTCACTGCTCGTCTGCATGTGGACTGCTCTGTACCTGTGCCTTCTCCGCGCTTGCAGCTTTTCAAGCCGGCCACGCCTGCTTTCCCTTTTCTGTCTTTCGACCTCGGTGATCCCTCGCGGGCGTCCTGCTGTGCCATCTGAATCTCCTCGCCTTCCTTCCTGGTTTGCTTGGCACCCTCTGCTCGCGCAGCTTGCGGCGCGGGTCTCTTCAGAGCCGGTCGTCTTCGTGTGCGCTGTTCTGTCATCGCTTGCCTTTGTTGCCGATTTCTGCAACAAAGGCAGTTTTGGCCCGTGAAATGGGCTACTCTCTCTTTATTGTGTGAGTGCTTTTGTCTCCAGGATTGAAATGAGGCTGACGCGGAAAATCCTACCGTCCGACATGGCACAAGTCAAGGGAAACAAATATTTTACGGGAACTAGTATGCACGGCAGCCCCGATACTACTAAGCCCCGTTGGCATACTTACACTCCATGGCTGCCTCGATGGCACCAAATCCGTCCAAAGTCGTGGTTAGACATTTTCAGGTAGGAGGATGTTACCTGGTCAGGACCGCATGCAGTTTTGTCGTATTGGGGCCGCGTAGGACCCGGATGAAGTCGTTGCGAATACACACAACAGATCAACGAAGGGTAGAACTGGGGAACATGCAGATCAGACGGAAGTAGAATGTGCAAACTTATCCTTTTCTTGACTTGCCGTTCTGAAAGCTGTTGGGTTCTTGCAATATCTAGCCGAATGGTGGGTGGCGGATTTCCGCGCTCGTGCGCAAGACGCAGTTTTACTGCAACTGCAGTGTAAGCCGAACCCGGTTCGTGACCTTTGTCGCGGTGAAGTGGTACAAAGTCTTCAGCTTTCAGATCCGGATACTGCTCAATGCAACCAGATAGTTAGATGTCACTTGATGGATACCCGTGTGCTGCATTCGAAAAGGTTTGCGTATCTGGTGTTGAAAATTGAACAGCCTTTGCTGGGGAGGCTTTCGACCCGAAACTAGATAGAAAAACGATCGTATTTGGCTTCGTCGCGGTCGTCCACGGGACGAAGTAGGTGAACCTACTGTCAAAGTGATCAATACTTATCGGAAACAGAAAAATATTTATCGGAAACAAAAAAATATTTATCGGAAACAAAAAATATTTATCGGAAACAAAAAAATATTTATCGGAAACAAAAAAAATATTTATCGGAAACAAAAAAAAATATTTATCGGAAACAAAAAAAATATTTATCGGAAACAGTTTCCGATAAATATTTTCCCGACTTAAGTGCTTATTATTTTACTTACGCTAGTTGTCGACAACTTGTTGTTGTTTGTTGAAGGAATGAAGGAGAGACTAACATCATTTCGTCCTGATGGGCTCGGACGATTTCAAGAACACCGGAGCCCCCGCCTCATCCCAAACTCTCCTGGAGTCGTTCGCAAGTGGCACTCCGCGGCGGAGCCGGTACACATTATCGCCACAGATTCTTGGTGGTGTAAGCGAAGAACAAATCAGATTGTGTTTGCCCCTTACCTCTATATTTCCCCCCTTCCATTCGGAGTCGAAGCAGCTACGTCGAGTATTTTTACTACAGCGATAGTTCGTCCGGAAGTGGTTGAAGGACCTGTGGGAAAATGAGTGTTGTCACCCAAGGGAGGGGACCCCGGGTGAAGTGGCGCCAGCGGTTCCGAAGAAATCGCACACAGCCGCAGTCCAGTTAAATCCGATGTGTCGGTGCCACACACCGGTTCGAGCAACGAAAACAAAACAGAAAACTGTGAATCCGAAGTCCTCCCCGCCCCCTGCGTAGAAGGCAGACAACCGTCTGCCTCAGCGTTAAAGCCAAGACTTCTCCCTCCCCTGGCTACTGGATGCAGTTCTACCGTTTCGAGTAGTAAGAAGTCGGTATTTGTGAGGCACCGGTTGGCCGTTGAAGCAGGGTGAAGTATCGAAGGGGTGGCAGTGGTCCCTATCGTGTTGGGGCGGACATTGCTTTCTTTCTCTTCGCCGATGATGTTCGGACTGATTTTTAGTTCCCAAGGCAAGGTTGCTGGCCTCGCAGCGGGCGAGACTGCGCGGCGCGCTACGCGCCATGGTTTCTGGCCGGCGAGAAGGACGCGGCATCGTGGATGCACCTCTTGACTGAAACAATGTCCCAGCCCACTGGGTTGCCACGGACGCCGGGGCAGACCGAGAAGGTGAAAAGCCGCATGCGAGCCCGAGGGGCATCGAGTTGCCTGTCCAAGTCAGGAAACACAACCCGGTGCCTTCGCAGGTCTACTGACAGCCGCAGGAGGTACCCATCGCTACAACAGGAGACGTCCTCCCAGATCGGTGCCGCCGGACCATGCAGGGCAGGTGGGCATGTCATGGACAGCTTGTCCCCTGTGTGCGATAGCTTCAGCCACATCCCATCTGCCTCCCTTCCGTCTTCAACGAGCCCGCAGACGATGCCCCAATACCCGTGGTGGCTGTCTCGCAAGCGCAAGACCAACTCTGTGACGAACCCCGGTTCCAACTCGGGGTCCAGGTACTGGACAGAGCCCGCCCCCGCCGTTGGCGTCCACACGCTTTCCACTGATTCGCGGCCGTCTAAATACTCGAGAATCCTACCCTTCACCGGGAACGGGACATCGAACAGTGCTGCAGCTTCCTTTAGAGCCCAGTAGGCGTGATACCAACCATCCTCCATTCACTGGAGGGGGGCCGCCCAAATCTACCCACCCCGCCTGTTTAGTGTCTTGAGGGTGCAGCTCGTTCGGGTGACGTGTCACTCCGTTGTGACACCTTGTGAGGTCCCCTAACGCGTGTAGGGGGTTTTTGGGATTGGATAGGGTGTGGTCGTTCTGCTTCGGCGTGAAAAGCACGAGGAGCAGCAGGAGCAAGAGTAGCAGCAAGAACAGCAGCAAGAGCAGGAGCAAGGCAGCAGCAAGGCAGACAGCAACTTTCAGTTCAAAGAAACCTAAACAGGTAATCAAAACACAGGTTCGACGCTAATTCCGACTCTTGGTCATGTTCACGGGGTTGCGTTCTCGCCAGTACCGGTGCCTGATTTTCTAGTCGAGTTGTTGTCGGGTTAAGAGACGAATAAAAATAGTCGAGAGAATCGATCCCTGTTGTAATTACATGCTTTATCATTCACGGCTGACGCCCCCGGTGGGGGATTTAACCCGTGCGGTCTATTTCGCAGGCGTGGCATACCCGCAAATCCAGTATGCCGCCCATAATTCCAATCCATGTGAAGTCCAGCTCCAGCGTGAATTTAGTGTGATCACATATGGGGTGTTTTCTGGTTCGGAGAGTTCCACGGCACGAATGCGGCTACGATAAGCTCATTCCACCACCTGCCCAGCGCATCCACTATCTAGACCATTCCACCTGCCCACCGCATCCAGTTCATTCCACCTGCCCACCGCATCCACTATCTAGACCGATAAGCTCATTCCACCTGCCCACCGCATCCACGATCTAGACCGATAAGCTCATTCCACCTGCCCACCGCATCCAGTTCATTCCACCTGCCCACCGCATCCACTACCTAGACTACCCCACTTTTCCCGACGGGCTTTGCGTTGGGAGAAGGAGGAGGGTAAGATGAGGTTGAGGTTCCTGCTCGAGAAGCTGTTCTTCTGTTCAGGGGGAGTACATTCGCAAGGCTGAAACTGAAAGGAACTGACGGAATGACACCACCAGGCGCGGAGTTTGCGCCTTAATTGACTGAAAACGGCAAACTTTTTAGGTCGGGACGGTCTCAAGGATTGACATATTGAGAGCTCTTTCTCTTCTGGTGGTGCATGGCCGCTTCTGGTTGGTGGAGTGATTTGTCAGGGGGGGCGCTAGACAAGTGCTGTGCATTGAACGGGAGAACAAGAGACCTGAGCAGTGTGTACTGAAGGCGACAGGACGAAGCGCCCTGTCTCCAAGATCCGACAGGAACAAAAGAAGGACCAAAACAATAGCAAGCGGTTTTCGTATTGGAAGAGACCTCTCCAGTCGTTGGCTTCAGGCGCGTTCGAGCCGCAACGAGGGTTGCTACGCTTGAAACACAGGCTGGCGTTGCTTTTTTCGCAATCTTGATCCGAAGATGCTAGGCGTGTCACACGCAGAAGCGTGGGCAAAGCACCTAGCTTTAATCTGTGGAATGAAGTCTGTAATTGACTACCAACGTCACGGGACTTCTTGCAGAAGCTGCAAATATGAGATTCAGTTTCTCGCGTGTCCCGGGAATAACCCTCTCGTTCGGGGGGTCGCCCGGGCGGGGAATCTTACTCAGCGAAGTTGGGCCTCACACAAGCACAATCTGATTGGTTCTTCGCTTACATGTGTTGTTTTTTCACTCAAGACTCTTTTCCCCGTGTGGGTCTTGTCGTGTTGGGTAGACACGCATGATGCTCACGTCCGTTCAACACGTGGTTTCTTGTCTAGCAGCTTCGTCAAGCATTTCCTTTTAAGCTAGCGCTTGTGGAAAACAAAGCGTTCCCCTCGCTCCAACTCTCCACTCCATCGCTTTTTCCTAATGCGTGCACAATCACTTCAGTGCTATCGCAATGCTTGATGCTCCCGAGCGAGTGCGTTAGGCACGTGTGAAGGTGGTCTATGGAATGAACAATGCATCAATTCTGTACAATTCTGCAAGTGGCAAGGCGCAAAGGATCGCGCTCGGCTCCCTGCTGCTACGATAGACTGCTGATAGACTATAGTCTGTGATAATCGTACCGTGTCGTGCTTCGAGCGCTTGCACTCATATGGTGTGTGTGTGTATACATATACCATATGACATGGGTAAACATGTACGTATGGAGAACTACGTACGTAGTGCTGTACGGTGGTACTGCTGTGTAGAGCACTAGCACAGGAGGTATGAGTACGCACAACCGCTGTGTAAAACAGCATATCCATCCCTGACGAGGTCTCGGCGACGGCGGCACTTGGCTTCGCCGGCCTAAACACACCCGCCGCGCCTACCCGGTCCCCCTCGACGGCTCGCTCTGACTCGGGCCCTGGGTCTGTCTCTGGTCTGCGTCAACTGACTGCGGATCTTAGCTTTGGAAGCGCGGCCAAAGTGACCCATCCGCAAGCAGTACGCATTTGCATGCAAATGCCCCCCCACTGACACAACAAGGGCTACCGTGATACACCAAGATACACCTGCTGATAGACTGCTGTGGCAATCCTGCATCGTATCATGCTAGATGATAGACTATGATAGACATCAGAGGCAATTCAACGCAGTTCCACAGGATAGAGGCGGACCGGGTCACGGACAGTCTTTGCCGGGAGCTACCTGGGGTCCTGTGGCTATGTTGCTGCCTCTGTCACACACAGCTCGGTCATCGACAAAAGGGGGCGGAAACACCGGTCACTACATGTACCGCAATCGTGGCTGTCGAAAGGGAATGCGCGAACGTTTCGCAACCCGGATGCAGAGATCTGAAGTGGCAACACATTGACGATCCTGTTGGCCCGCCCCGGATGATGCAGTCGCCTCGTTTTGAAGGAAGGGTTGACCCTTGAAGCGCTTCACGCGGGGACAGGGTTAACTGTCGATCAGCGGAACGAGCCCCCAGACCATTTGTTTTGAAGAAGTCAGCTACAGATTGCGTTGAGAGAATCTGGCGCGGCGCAAAGAGGTGGCCACGTCTTCTGTGCGGGTGCCTGGAGCAGCAGCAAAACATCCCATAACGGCGGGGCGCAAAGTGCCTGTGGAGTTTTCTCCGACTGCATTCCGTCCGGCCGGGACTCCGCCGAACGAAAGCAGGGGGGAAACTACACAGGGCACCTTTGCCGGGTGCTACCCGTGGTCTTGCGCCAGTTCGGGACTTCTTCGGCTGTCACTCAGCGCCCGATCTTCGGTCGGTCGCGGCGAGGATATGATGACGATTGGTTCAGGGTACCCGCAGCGCTTGCCGCCGTCGTCTCCTTCGTCGGAAAGATCGTCGAACAAGGCCTCCAACGCGTCAATCTTGCGCGTCAGCTCCGCGAGCAGCGAAGAGGTTGTCACCTCTTCGATCTCTTCAGTCGCTTGGAACCGGGTGAGCGGAGCCTCCGCGAGGATCTTCCGCGCTTCTTCCGAAACCGTGACGTGCTGGAGCTGGTCGATGAGGTAGCGCCGTTGTTCGCGTTTCGCGCGGATGTCCCGCTCCTTTTGCTTGAAATATTCGACCCTTGCCTCCGTAAAGTTCGCGCCGAGGATGATGATGGGGAAGGCCAGCAGGAGCAGTCCAGCGACCATTGCCCCGCACCCGACGATGTACCCCGGAGGCGTCACGGGCACCATGTCCCCGTAGCCCACCGTCGTCACGGTCACCAAACACCACCAAAAAGCATGGGGGATCGACTTGAACGTGTGCACCGCGTCCGGCCCGCCGTACTCTTCTTTCCGCACCCACTTCTTCATGTCCGCATCGAAATCGGCCGCTGCTTGCTCGGCATAGAACATGGTGCTCCCGAACAGCACCGTGGCGATCGTCGTCAAGAAGATTAGCAAAGACAACGCGTCCGTTGACCGCAGCACTGCCATGCCAACAACTTGCATGCCCTCATTGTATTTCGAGAGCTTGAACACGCGAAACGCGCGGGTCAGCCGTATAACACGCAGGACGACTAGTACGTTAGCGTTGGACCCAGAGGTGGAGCCGGATATTATGATTAGCATGTCGAGGTAGTATGGGAGGATCGCGATGAGGTCTATCCAGTTCATCGGTGATTTCAGGAAACCGGAGAAGCGAGGGCACGTGATGCAGCGGACGAGGAGCTCCATCGTGAACCAGCCGATGCATATCGATTCGAGGACGTAGAAGATGTAAAGATCCCGTTTATAGTAGTCGGGGAGGGATTCGATGGTAAACGTTGTGACGGACATGATGATCAGCGAGAACGACGCGAGCAATGTCACATTGCAGAGCTTCCTGTTCTTCTCGGCGTAGTGCTCCTCTTGGAACCCGTGAGCGTCGAGAATCGCGTGGATCTTCTGCGAATTGGTCATCGTCTCCATGATCTTCTGCGACAGCTCCAACGGGAAGGTGAGGTCGCATTCGTCGTCCTCCCACGCCCCCTCTGGTGGGGAAACAATCGAGCCCTTCCGTGACTGCTTCAGCGGCCGGTCGACCATGACTGAGTGTCCGCCCATGTCGTCCATCTCCGATGCCTCATGCATCGCTCTGTTGTCCTCCGCGCTCAGCATGACCGCAGCTACGGACACCATATTTATGCATGCAGGCGAGAGCGGCCACCTTTCTGGACCCAGCCCCGGGGGACTCCTCTTATTGGTGTTAACAATGCATTGTTGGTACCAAGAATTAGTAGTTGGCAGCGTACTACATGAAACTTACCAAAGCAGATGATGTTCCGCTACTGCGCACAAACAAAAGTAAGTTCGCTTGAGTAGTTTGCTTGAGAATCCGGGATTGTAGAGTCTCCGGGTTTTTGTGTCAGTTTTTGGAGTGAACGAGTTCGCTTCGAACCGGCGATTTTAGTTGAGCTTGTGGATGCTCGAAACGCAAGTGATAAACAGCGCCGGGCAATTACATGCAGCCGGAGACAGGGCTGGGCGGGCTTGCGGGGAAGTGCGAAATGAATCGGGCTCGTGTGACAACGAAAAATGTTCAGAGGCCGGGGGTAACAGGCTCGGAAGCCAATTCCTTTGGCGGTTCGTTGAAAAGCCACGAACCCCCGGATTATCGGTTTCGGTACCCACGTACCCGTGGTCGGTACCCAGTGGTTTCAAAAAGCACACTTCAGAACACCAAAGTGCGGACCGAAATCAAGGCGTCAGCTCGAAAAGCAGGTGGCTTGTTGAAGCAATGATTTTGCAGAACCGGTAAGCTAGAGTGGGACGAAGCAAGTGCGATTGGACGGGCGTGCATGCGCCTATCCTCGGGGAAGAAACGATTCGCACATAATATCTCGCGACGGATTCCCGCAGGATATGACAGAATTTGTTTTCGCACACCTTTCGCGCGCATTCTGACAGAGTCTGTTCTCGAAAACGTGTCGCAGACATAAGCCTGAGTCAGACAATGCAAGACACAGCTTTGCATGCAAGAAGCAAGGGAGAGAACGGCTTTCAGTGCAAAAAAGCAGGCTTCGTTTTGTTTGTGCGTGCCGGTTGATCATGCAAGCTCGACCCCCAGCCAAGCTATGCAACCTTGAACTCCCATTCAGAGCAAGGACGGATCATATGGGCTGGAAATCCTGCACGACCAGTGATCATTTCGACGGAGGCTAGAGGGGGAGAAACAATGCAACTAAAGCTTAAACCCGGCCCTGTGTGTGACTGACGAGGGGAGTCAGAGCAACCAACCAAGATCTGCCACAAGGCACAAGCTTTATCTCAAGGCAAGAAAAAAGTCGAGAACCTACGTTTTCGGAACAAACGAAAGCCGGCTCACGCTTCTGTCGGCTCCGCCCGCTTGATACCGTGGGAAGCGAAGAGCGCACGGACACGTCAAACTCCGTGTCGGCGACACCTTGCCGCGCCAGGAAGTACTGGAGATGCGAGCCTGTGATAAGTTTGGGTTAGAATGCAAAGAATCTGTGGCGATAATCTGCATCGCCGACGGCGCGGTTATCTCTTCGCACGTGATGTGTCATGTTTTCGCCTCTTTAGCTCGTCTTGATTGTCGCTCAGGCGCGCGTTTGGTGCTTCGCTTCTTCTTCGATTGCTCGTCCAGGTTCGTAGGTTGCGCGTCGACTTCTGCTTCTTCTCGGCGCCTGGGCGATGGTCGTGTTGCCTTCATCGATGCGTCCTTTGCGCCTTTTCGGTACCGGCGTTGGTGCCGTCTTCTCGACCTTCGCTGCTGTGCTAGCCTGTGATAGACATCAGCCGGCAGTTCGATGCACTTCCAGGAAATCGGGGTGGACTCGCGTAAAAATGTCGAGCCGACGCTTTCGGAACAACTTTCGAAAGCCAGCCAGGCCGTAGCTCACGCTTCTTTCGGCTCAGCCCGTGTGATACCGTGGGAAGCGAAGAGCACACGGACGCGGTTGGACTCTTCGGTGAAGACGCCGGCGTCAAACTCGTCGAGCAACTGCAGCGCGAGCGGCAGCACCGCGACGTCGAACTCCGTGTCGGCGACACCTTGCCGCGCCAGGAAGTACTGCAAGAGATGCGAGTACACGTCCGCAAGCGGCTTCAACAGCAGCGCGAGGCAGTCCGGCGGCACGTCCTTCAGCCGCAGCCCGTCGACCGCCCGGAACGCCCCGCTCGCGTCTGTGAGGTACGCCACGACGTACTCAAGGATGCGGGCCGCGGTCGCCACCAGGTGCAGCTGCTCGGGCGAGCACGCCGGGGCTTTGTCCTTCGTGATTTCCCCGAAGGTCTGCGTGAGGAGGAGCTGCACTTCAATGCCGGCAAGACGGGCGAACGTGTGCACAGCCGCACCCTTCGGCGCCGAACGAGCGTCTGAATCACGCCGCGGCGGCTCCGCGAGGAGGAATGACTGTCCAAACAGCTCGATGGAGTACAAAACGACGTCCAGCAAGTCCGCCAGCGACTCGGTATCGCGAGACGACGCGACCAGCCCGCCGCTGAGCTCGGACATCCAAGGGGGCAGTCCTTTCAGAGGGCCCGGGCCGTACCACAATGCGAACTCAGCCTCCCCTCCGCTGGACACTTCGAGGGAGCGTACGGGGGTTGCAAACCAGTTGAGGGCGGTTTTCAGGGACCGGAGGAGGCGGCGGCGCATGGGAGGGTCTGCTTCGGTCCTCGAAAAAGCGGCGGCCAGCTCCTTCGCGCGGTGCGCCAGCAGCGTCGTGAAGCCGCCGCCGGGTCCCGTGCGGGCCAGCGCAAGCATCGCCTGCGCCGAGTACCGCGCCTCAAACGCCTCGTCCGACACAGGCAGGGTCAGTTCGAGCGAGTTGGGGTCTGCCCGCTGCTCCGCCGCCTCCTTCTTGGGGGGCGCCTTCGCCTCCGCCGAGCCGAAAAGCTTCCGGAGTTCCGCGATCTCGGACTGGAGTTGTTCATCGCTTAGGACAGGCATCCTGGCCTGTTTTTCCTTTCCGTCCCCCAACAACTCTCGACCTGATAATGGAAGTGTTTGTGTCTAACCCATGCAATTTGTCAAAGAGTCGGTCAAGAACAAAAAGAAGCCGGTTTCCAAAAAGCGGCGGCCAGCTCCTTCGCGCGGTGCGCCAGCAGCGTCGTGAAGCCGCTGCCGGGTCCCGTTCGAGCCAGCGCAAGCATCGCCTGCGCCAGTAACGCGCCTCAAACGCCTCGTCCGACACAGGCAGGGTCACTTCGAGCGAGTCGGGGTCTGCCCGCCGCTCGACCGCCTCCCTCTTGCAAGCATCACAAAGAGGCGACCATCACGCCGGCGCTCGCAGTCGACGATCAACGAAAGGGAGAGAAAATGGGGAGAACATATCAAGAAGAAGAAGAAAAAGGCCGCTCCTGGTCCAGGAACGTGACGGTCAACCACAGCTTGCAAAGCTTGAGTCGGAGGCAGCATAGTGCCGTTACCCCGTCCGCTCTGCCCCGTGGCTGACCGTCTCGACGAGCTTGTGTTCAGCGCAAGCGCCAAGCCGCAAGGTGCGCCACGCCTTGCTGCTTTGGTTTGGGAAGCCGGTAGCCACTTGACCCGTAGGCCCGTGGCTCTGCAGTACCGCCGAACACGTGAAGCTTGGCTCCCGTGTAGCAGGCTTTCCCTGGTACCTAACATGGGGCGATCAACGAAGGGGAGAGAAAATGGGGAGAACATATCAAGAAAGAAAACGAAAACGTTTGGAATTCTTGTTCGTTAGTCGTTCTCGAGATTTTTGTTCCGCTCTGGTGTGCGGTGCAGTACAGGGAAGCAAACCGAATGTGAACGGAGGCGTGCCCAGGCCCCGCCTTCCCCTGAGAATGGTAGAGGCGGCAGAGAGCGAAACGCGCCCTGCCTTTTTCCATACGCCGACAACGACGGCTTTCCACTCCCCAGATGCTATGCCTGCCCGAACAACTGCGGCATCCACGTGAAGCCGCAAGCCAAACTGCAAGCCAGACCACAAAGGAATATTTCTCTGGGGGGGTTCAGAGTGAAAGTCTGACGAAAACGCAGTCTTTGGAATCCCCGGGACGACCCTCGGCAAAGTGAATGATACACGCAAGCAGGTGCGTTTTTGTTCGTACCTCCTGTCGTCTGTTTAGGGTTCCGCCCGTTAGTACGTGATGGGTTGTAGCTTTGGCTTCTTACGACCGATGGGACGTCCGTAGGAGCATAAACGACTCAGGTTCAAGTCCGTTCCCTTGACTGCTATTTGGCCAGATAGTAGATGGGGACAGAAAAGGAATCGCTTTGGTCCATATTTGAGCGTCTGCCAGTCAGAAGACGGGGCATTTGGCTACCTCTACGAGAGCCATAGTTACTCCCGCCGTTTACTGCTCGTTTCGCTTGTGCGTGCTGGTTGATCGACTGCCTTCTTGTGCACACCGAGGCGGTGACGAAGTCTGGACAACCACCACAACACGCCCTCACGTTTTTTTGCAGCCACAAAGATGCAGAAGAGACCCCCAGTCATTTCAAGTACTACCCAAAACCGGCAAATAGCACGTCAAGGAGCTACAGAAACCGCATATAATTTGCTTGGAAGCTCGAAGAGCAACGTGAAAAAAGACGCGCCCGGAAGCAAGGCGTGGGGCCGCGTCAGGAACCTTTTCGTAGGTAGAGTCATCGGCACTGATAAACAACACCAGGAGAACAACGTCGACTCATTGATGCTGGCGGACAAGGCACAGATTCTTGTTCTTCGTCCCAGCTGCAGAGGTTTGAGATAAAGCTGGAGTTAGAAAACGTATGTCACCGCGTTCTGGTGCACATATACACGCGTGGTACTCGAAGCACGCTCGCTTTTCCGGTGTGTCTCGGGCGCACTCTGTTTAGGTCCAGCTGCGCTCTGCCGCAGGGTATAAACTGGCAAAGGGGCCCCCATGTGCACAGATGCAAATACAGTTTAAACCCACGTGATCACGTGTTCTGGCACACGTTCAATTTACTCGTTACTTCTGATAGAGAGCGGGCGGGTCATGTGTATTCGCGGTTGGGCTCGTTTAATTGTGCGATGGGCTGCTGTTCCGGAAGCGGTTCCCTTCAGTACAACAGTACTAGTAGGGAAATAAACCGAGAACGCATTTGTCCGCCAGGCATCAAGTGGGGTTCCAGGGTGCTCGCCTCATGGGCGGGTTTTCAGTGCCGATGTTTCGGTGTGAAAGCACACCCGTTTGATCCTCTAGTCCCCGAATCACGCTCAGGGGAACGCGTGCAGATTCAAATTTCGAAAAACAAAAAAGAAAGGTCGGTGCGGTTGAAGGATGATGCGAGCATGATACAGGGGATGGGCGAGAGCAAGAAGCATGCAGATCGTGGTGTCATTTGAAAATACTCGAGGAGCCACCCTGTTCATGTTTCGGCGGAAATAACTTCTTACTCAAACGTAACAGGAACTCACAAGGGGAAGTGGCAATTCCTGGTCGGTTGTTGTAAGACGGGTTTGCGCTTCCTCAACTGTTGCACTACGCAATTCAAGACAGGCAGTGCTGTACAAATGACTGTGCGATGTCAAGTGCAATGGCATGCGAATCTGATGAAACTGGACAAATGCAGGTGACAAGTACCAAATGCATACGATGACAATTAGTGTGTTGGTCAGGCCTTCGACTACCCTGAGCAACGCTCTGTCGATGACAATAATACATACTCGATGACAAGCTTTGTCAGATGTCATAATGGCATTTGATGTGATGAAGGCGGATAATAGCCGCGCACTGCAGATGACGAGCAAAGTTGATTATTCGCCGCCATTGTACAGAATATGTCATGTGTAGCTGTTGTCTGTATTGCAACGAACTTGAGATCTGTGCGCCTAATTGGACTTGAGCCCTCTCCCGTCGCGCTCGCTGGCCAGACGATACGCGACCTGACGTTGTTTGAGATATTTTTTAAGTCCCACCTCGGGGAGAAAGATTGGCGTGTGCCGGGTGTGAAGGTTGAGCGCGACAGTCAGGCTCGTCTAAACTTAGCAGGATCCTGTTACTTAGCGTACAGCACCAAGTCCAGTACCTTTGACTGCACTGCGACGAATTCCGGAAGGCGAGTGTTGACACCAGCGGATCTCAAGCAAATACAGAGCTCTCGTGCGCATCCCACCCACGCTCACACACAGAACACACACGCTTGCACCAGAAGTTTGGAACGGCTACGCGAGCCCTGCGCATTGCACAAAGAGAGCTTGCCTCCTCGGAAGACATGCTAGGGAGGGGTAGTCAGAAGGTGCTGTACCTTGCCAAGTCACTGCAAAGCAGCGCTGCACAAATAGACCGTGATCCCTTGAACGAATACGCTTGCTGACCAAATAGAACTACCGTCATTCCCGTGTACCAATGATATCACCCAGGTTCATGAAGCAATTGGCCCGAGCACCTGCGACAGCTGCGTTGCGCTTCTACACGCTACAGGATCTACAGGATCTAGCTGTGAGCCCTTCCGAGCAGCAGCTCACCTCACAGGCAAGAAGAGTTTATATATAGTTCGGAGAAGAAACAATGATTGTTGTGTTTTATCTGTTTTTTTTGTTTTTGTTTTTCGTTTTTCGCTTTTGGCTTGCTGTGAAGCACCACCTGCTTAGTTGTTAACGTTGCTTTGAGAAAATGGAACAGGAATCGAACATTTCCGGAGTCGGTACTGGCACCGATAGTGCGATAGGGAGGCAGCGGGCAATCAGCATCATAACTGATCAGGTGATGAAAATCGTACTGGAATACATGAGGGGTCCTCAAATATCCACATGGCGCGTCAAAAGCACGGGTTCGGGGTGCAGGAGCAATAACGTACACTGTGCTGGTTGAAGGGGGTCGGCCATTTTTGCCGATTTTTCCAGTTTTTGGCCATTTTGGGCCATTTTTGCCGATTTTTCAAGATTTGGCCATTTTGGGCCATTTTTGCCGATTTTTCCAGGTTTTGGCCATTTTGGGCCATTTTTGCCGATTTTTCCAGATTTCCAGAAATCGGCAAAAATGGCCCAAAATGGCCAAAATCTGGAAAAATCGGCAAAAATGGCCCAAAATGGCCAAAATCTGGAAAAATCGGCAAAAACGGCCAGAATCTGGAAAATGTGAATTTTGACCCATCTCCACACTGCTCTCAGTAGAGGAAAAAACTTCGAAGGATGCGAGGTCAGGACAACAGACCCCTCCAGGTGAATCTCAACGACTCCTTCCTCCGCCCAGTATTATTGGGCCAGCAAAGTAAAAATTATTTTGCTTGTGTGTGCAGGGTACAAACCTTTCTTGCGGAGGTCTTACCAGATGAGCACTCTTTTCGATAGCTTCGTTTTCACATGTCGTGTGCAACCGTTGTTCCGGAGATGTTCTCTTCAGTACAATTGTTGTTATTGTACTGATAAAAAAAGGAAGCAGAAAACGTTTGTAAGAACGATGTTTTGTGAAGTGAAAGTTTGCTTGGAATTCCGGTACTTTAAAGCCTCAAGCGACCTCTCCCTCGCTCCCCTGATGAGTGATGTTCTTGTGCGCAGCCGCTGCTTCTGCTTGATACTAGCACGGGTGACCTCCGGGGTAGCCTCCCCTTTAATTTGTGCTAGTTACGCATTCTCAGAATGCAGGAGCGAGGAGCCGACGGAGAATGCTGGTTGAGACTTTGGGTGACCTCCAACAAAAATCTCTCTCGTGTCGCTTTTATCCGCTGTGCGGTGACTATTGTAAAGTCGACAGTTCGCTCAAGACTCTGGGATTTTAAAAGCTACCGGTGACCTTCAACAGTAGGGTTCTAGCGTTGTTTGTGGCTTGAAAAGTCGGTGCTGTAAAGTCTCCGGTTGACCAAAGGGATCGGGGCGTGGTAGGGAGGTGCGGCGGATAGAAGGAAGGGGTTCTATTGTTTTTGTGAAACCAGTGATAGAAAATGGGCAGAAGAAGAGAAAATACTCGACGTAGCTGCTTTGACTCCGAATGGAAGGGAGGAAATATAGAGGTAGAGGAGCAAATACAAAGCGAGCACAATCCGATTTGTTCTTCGCTTACATGTTTTCTCACTCAGGACTTTGACCTATTGTGTATGTGTGATGATGTCGTGTGGGGGTAGACCCGCATGACCTCACGTCCGTTCAACACGTGGTTCGGTAGTTACAGCACTTGGGATCCCTTCGGTTCTTTGTCTGGCAGCTATCGTCGAGCATTTCCTTCCAAGCTGGCGCTTATGGAAAAAGAATGCGTGGGTTTTTTTGGAAAAGAAGAAAAAGAGGTCGGGTGCGTGTCATTGCAGTTCTCCGGTGCGCCATACGTTTTTGCTAGTTAGTGTTAGCCCTTGTAATCCGGTTGTATTGCTGTTCACATTGCTTTGTGAGGGCGTAAACTCCTGTAAACGATCACTCACGCATTCGTGGCTTCTGCCGTGCTTCGAACCCGCAGCTCACTTCACCGCTTGGATCCCGCGTTGTACCCCGCAGGGAAAAGCGAAGTTGTTAAAACTCGACTCGACGAACGAGATGCAAGACCAAGCGACCGATAGAAGGAGACAGGCAGAGATCTGGGCTAAAAGGGGGCACCCAAAAACTCGACTTGCTCACACCACTTTTTGCCAAGCGGGCCGGGCGGGTGAATCTCGTTCCCGTGGAAACGAGGGGGATCCGGGGCGCGTTCTCTTCTACTTTGGTTCCTTTTCCTTCTCTTACTTTCGGCGCTTTTCTTTCCTTGCTTTCTTTCTGATGACGGTATTGTTTTTAGGTGTAATTCCCTTATATCCCAACACTTGAAATTTTGTTCCCTTATATCCCAATGCGATTGCCTTGGGCAAGGCAATTACATTGGGATATAAGGGAACAAAATTTGAAGTGGTGGGATATAAGGGAAATTCACCTTTTTTTTATTTTTATTTTCGTGACGGGGAAAATTGCAAGAACGTGTTTGGAATGGATACGTGCTCAACACCGCACGCGGACCATCACCAGCGCGGAACCTGAGTGTCTGCAGACAGGACAGCGGTGTGAGTCTAGTTTGTCAGGGGGGGAAGGCGCTTTTTATTTTAACCATGTAAATTGCGCTTGGATGTCGGGATGCGTGATTCGTTGAAACGTGCAAGTGACTTTCCGTTCAAGATTGAAGAACGTCATGAGAGGAAGGCGGCGGTATGTGAGGGACGGAGAGTGAGAGGGGTGTTCAAAGTCACGCCCGCACTGCGTCTCTCTGCCAGTCGGTGGGTAGGATCCGGTCAAGCGCGGGATAGCACCACTGACTCTCTTTAATAAAAGGAGGCATGCGACCAAATAAGTACACGATGAGCCGCACAAACTGCTTGCAGTAGACACGTCACTTCCGCTCGCGCACTGGATGCCAATGCCTAAGGCTGAGCTCGGATAAATCGCGTGAGGACCGACTACTACGGCCCCCGACGTAAGCCGGGCGCAAGCTTACAATTAGCTCCCCACCACGTCACAGGGCCAGAGGTTAGTAATTTAGCCTGGTGCAATGAAGTGATGCAACGCAAGTGGCGCAAGAAACGGATGACTTCGACCTCTTCAGCGGCGCGAGCTCCAGTTCTGCAATGAAAACACCCCTTTTCTCGAGTCTGTCGGGCTCTTGTTTTGGTGTACTAGTGGCACTGTCCTTCGCTAGAGTCAGCGTGACCCGACTGTTCCGGTTGTTTTCCTGCTTGAGACGGGCTTCAGTGCCACAACTGCGGCTAACCGACCCATACTGCGACAAGTCCATCCGCTCTTGATAGACCGTGGAGTACTGTCACGTGCAGCTCCTCAGGCAATTCTATGCAGCTCCAGAGGGATAGGGTTGACCGGATAGACCGTGGTGGCACCGTGATGAACAGCGGGGCAAGCATTTCGACGCCGTTCCAGGGGATAGGTGTGGACCGGCTCAAAATGACCGTGCTGCAGCTAGCGCCTGTGCCCGGCCCTATGCGATGGCGGATGAGGCTTGCAAGAACGTGCTTGGAATGGATGTGTGCTCAACACAGCACTCAGCACTCGTCCCGTCTGCGCCGTGTTTCGGTTCTTTAAGCCACGGACACATAAAGCGGACCGTCATCAGCGCGGAACCTGAGTGTCTGCAGACAGGACAGCGGTGTGAATCTGGTTTGTCAGGCGGCGCTGTTGCCCTGCGATTGCGGGTGCCGAAGGGGCTAATTCACAAGCGTCGGCGAAGGAGAGGCTGAGCGGGGCAACGTGCCCTTCAGTAGCGGGCGGACGGTGCAGTCGTTGAGAAACTCGGAGGGTCGCACCCACTGCTTGTCCCCGCCGGCGTGGACGTAGAAAACGTCTCCGGCTTCCGTCTCGACCTGCCGCCAGCCGGGGCGGAGACGGTCCGACATGACTGTAGAAGAGGATGGGGTTTCTAACGTGCTTTGAGGTCTACTGTACAGGCTTCCAGCGTACTTCGACTTCTTACGCGGTGACCAGACTAAGTACGTTTACAATTTTACGCTTACTCACTGTCAAACTGAGGAGCCCTGCAGAGCAGAATGATGCGAAGGCGACGTCGCCATCAGCAAAAGCCAGGACAAAACGGGACCGGACTAAAGAAAACGTCAACGGCGGTCACCATTTTACGCTCACTGGGGCGCAAGGCAGAGTCTTGCCTCTCTTGTATAATTATTGTGATGGGAGGAACGTCTTAGTTTGATGTTTAGGCAGGACACTGCCTCTCATGCATGTTTGATGCTAGCATCAAGTCTTCTTCGAAGAAGATGTTGTACCTAGAAGGAATGCAAAATGGGAAGGGGGAAATCTTAGTACAACCTTTAGAGAGAACACTTCCTCTCATGCCTGATGAAGAAGACGTCGTATACAAAAGGAGGGGTGCGAGGAGCATACTGTCGCGCGGTTCCGGTCCGTACTTGTCGGCCAACCTGCGCATGATCGACTCCTCGTGGCCGCGGGCTGCGCGCGCCATCGTCGGCGCGACCGAAGGCAGCTTTTCGGGGCGGTAGAACTGGAAGAAGCTCAGCAGCCGGTTGCGGAAGCGGCGCCGGCCGCAGCCGGAGGAGGACGCGGCGGGCCCACCCGGCGGGACGGTCGCGGCGCGGCTCACAGCCTCGGTGCCGAAAGAGCCGCGGTCGGCGGGAGCCCGCAGCGGCGAGTGCTCGAGCGACAGGGGGCCGTCCTCGTCGTCGGAGAAGAAGAACGACCCGTGCGACGGCCCGAGCGAAAACCCGCCGGAGCCGCCGCCCTGCCCCGCCTGCCCGGGCGTCCGCGTCGCGCCGCTCGGCGTGCGCACCGTAGACGGGTGCTGCATGTTGCTGCCGCGGTTCATGTCGCTGCGCACCTTCGCGCCGCCGCCGCCGCCGCCGCTGCTGATGCCGCTGCTGTTTTTGCAGTTTATTTTTTAGCCACATGCAAAAGTGTGAGGAAACTGGACGGCCCAAGTAGGACCTTCTGATCATGATCATTTGCCAATTTGCCACCTGAAACCACGTCCAGGATTTGGGCTCAGGGTAGTGCGATCAACGAAAAACACTATGTCGTTCGAAGGCCTTAGGGGGTGCCATACACAAGGGGCTTTTGGGGGGTGAAATGTCCACGGGGGATGAGATGAAAGAAATGAAAGGAACCGGTGTCATGCACATGAAGCAAAGCGTGCGCACCAGTGTTTGCTCCGGGGCGCGGGGCCGCCCGCCGGGTGCGGCGGCGGCCCTGCTTCGTGGGCGAGCACGGGGCTGTTGACGGGGATGACCGCGTGGTTGACGGGCGGGCTCATCGGCCACAGCAGCTAGGCCCCTGACCACAACCCTGCCAAACCCAAAAAAGTCGAAAAGACTCCCCTCCCACAGAAAAGTTCGCTGCGCGGGGCCGGGCTCCCCTCCACTGGGACGCACATGGCAAGACCTTGAGTATAGGCATACTGTGCATACGAGTCGTATTCTCGTCTAAACTCGTATTTCGGTTTTCGCCAAACGGCTCGTATTCTCGTGCCAAACTCGTCTAAACTTGTATCATTCTCGTCAAAACTCGTCGAAACTCGTAATGACAAGTTTAGACGAGTACAGGCTATTTTCGCTGTGGAACACGGTATTTGGCCTTCTGCTACTTTTCTTCACCACAAGACTGGTATCCTGCGACCCGCTGATCTTCAGCTCCTGTATTCCAAGAATTCCTGCTCCCGAACTGTCGCTTTTCAGCCCACGGTTTTTCTTCTGGGCTACGGTTGGATAATTTGAGGATGACCAGCCGCACGAAGAAGTGCGTAGTTTTGTTGTTGAAGACCAAGAAGATTCGCAACAGCATCGGCAAGATAGGCAAGACGGGGGTCCGGTACACTTGAATGTCTACAAAGTACCCCATTACGACTTCAGGTCAAGCATATGGAGGCGGTGCCGCGACGACCACGTGCTGTGCACCTCGTTGAGAAGGGAGCGATTCTCAGCAGGATACTTGGTGCTCGCCGTGACTTCTTTGCACCGAGAGATGAGAACAGGGAAATGTTTACGAGGGTTTAGCACGAGACGGATGAGCCACGTGATTGGTCCCATGATAGCCCATAAGCAAGCACGCTCGGCCACCATGTTTCCCCAGTCACCCACGTATGTTCCGTCGATCAGGGACGCCAGGCCCGGAGAGTTTCAAGCTTTTTTGGCCTCGCAAGTTCCTGACGAACGAACTGCACCAACAAGCGTGACGGTCAGAATGTTGAAGTTGCTCGGGTAAGGGCGGCATTATTGATGTTGGCAGCATCGACATCAATTTTATCACGGTGAAACGCTTCTGCAGCTCATCACTTCCTCTTTGATCGCGTTGCGTCTTTTATGGACCAGAACCAGCCCGGGTAAGGTTTTACTCCGGATACAACATTTCTTTGCACCAAAGAATATGTCCCAAAAATGACCTTGTGACCAAAATACCCCTCCTTCAAAAAATTCTCGTCTAAACTCGTATGACGAGTTTAGACGAGAATCTGATACGAGAATACGACTCGTACACGAGAATACGACTCGTATGCACTGTATGCCTAGGGGGTGCGGTGCCATACTCAAGGGGCTTTTGGAGTGAAATGTCCACGGGGGATATGATGAAATAAATAAAAGGAACCGGCGTCATGCATGAAGTAAAGCGTGCACACCAGTGTTTGCTCCGGGGCCCGGGGCCGCCCGCCGGGTGCGGCGGCGGCCCTGCTTCGTGGGCGAGCACGGGGCTGTTGACGGGGATGACCGCGTGGTTGACGGGCGGGCTCATCGGCCCCAGCAGCTCGAGGCCCGTGCAGGAGCCCGCCGCCGACGGAGCAGTCGAAACCCCCACAACCCTGCCAAACCCAAAGAAGTCGACAAGACTCCCCCAGAAAAGTCCGCTGCGCGGGGCCGGGCTCCCCTCCACTGGGACACACATGGCAAGACCTTGAGTATGTCACCCCCCTCCCAGGCCTTAGGGGGGTGCGGTGCCATACTCGAGGGGCATTTGGGGGGTGAAATGTTCACGGGGGAAAAGATGGTTGAAGTATGGCTAAAGTAATCCTCATGAAAGAAATGAAACGAACCGGCGTCATGCATGAAGTAAAGCGTGCACACCAGTGTTTGCTCCGGGGCGCGGGGCCGCCCGCCGGGTGCGGCGGCGGCCCTGCTTCGTGGGCGAGCACGGGGCTGTTGACGGGGATGACCGCGTGGTTGACGGGCGGGCTCATCGGCCACAGCAGCTCGAGGCCCCCGTCCGGCTCGTGCAAGAGCCCGCCGCCGACCGAGGCGGCGGCGGCGAAGCTGGCGCCCGACGACGGCCGGCTGCCGGCACCGCCGGCCGCCGCGCCGCAGCACTCCGACGAATCGGTCAAAAAGCACGTCGCGCTCCCGTCGCTGCTCGCTGCAGCACCCCCGACCGCCCCGAACAGCACACCCGGCACAACCGCCACCCTAGGGACAGGCAGAGTGCCCTCCGCCACCCTGATCGACACTGGGACGGAGTATTCCCCGGGAACAGCGCTTTGAAACCGAGTGCCCTGCACGATGCGGTAAAGAGCAGCCACGGCGAGTGGGAGGTGCACCCACGGGACGGTAACGGAGACCCCCGCGATGCACACGGTGCGAAGCCCGTCGTAGGAGAGGCTGGGCACCGCCGCCTCATCCCCGTGGCCGGAGTAGTTGAAGGACAGCTGGTTCCGGGCTCTGGCAAGGCGGAGGCGGTTCCCGCACCCGTCGTCGAACCGCACCTCGTACGCGCCGTCCGCGGCCGGCTTGCCGGCCGCGACGGCCCGCTTCGCGAGCGCCACCGGCGCCCAGGCGCTGCGCGGGGACCACCCACGCCCCACCCTGTGCCACCCGGCCCGGGTCTCCCGCACCACGGCGACGTCGCCGCCGCCGCACCGCGCGACGACCTCGGCGGCGCCGCTCGGGCCGGCGCGCACGGCGCAGGCACCCTGGCACATGACGGTGCTGCCGGGGGCGGGCTCGCCGGCTTCGGGGCGCATCGTCCTTTTATGTGTTTTCCGGCGGTGTTCGTTCGGCGGTCGGTTGCCTTTGAGTGTAGTATATGCGTGTGTGCGTGCTTGCCGGTAATACAACCGAGGTTGGCGTACAGTCTGGTGTGTCTTTCGACCTCTCTGCCTCCTTCTGTTTGTGTGTTTGCCGACAATACAACCGAGGTTGACGTACAGACTGCTCTGACTCCTTTTTTGTGTGTTGCCGTCAAATCCCGAGTGGGTCGGCTTCGTGATCTTGCGACGTTGGTCTCTCTTTTCTTGTTTGTCAAAAGAGTTTGGACAGCGCGCCTTCAGTGGAAACAAGAAAAATACTATGCCAGCAGAAAGCTCTCTCTCTCTTATTTCTTTTGCGTGTGTGTATATATGTGTGTGTGAGTGTGTGGTGTGTTTCCGGGAATGGTCGCTCAGTTTTCCTTTTCTCAACGCAAGCAAGCTTCAGCTTGGCCCACCCGAAGGCTGTTGATTTCTTTCGGCTGGTTTTTTACCGGCTGGGAAAGAGTCTTTTCGATTATTTGATTTGCAGAAACAAGAGCCGTCGCCGAGCGGACGAATTAGTTTATTTTCGTTCAAAGAACAGAGAATAGAGAGATTCTGACTTCTAACAGAGGCCGGACGGCACGGAATGCGGAGGATGGAACAAAAGCAACACCCGACGGAGGTAGTGAGAGCGTGGGAGATGTAGTTCGAGACGTTGGTCTCCGTTAGTTGGGTTGCAGCTAACTCTTTCGGAGGCTGTTCGAGTTTCGGTCAGAAAGACTGACACGGAGACGCGGCGAAAAAGGGAAAAGGAAAGGAGCGTGGCGGAAGTTCTTATCTGTTTCTCGTCAGCGACCCACGTTCCATTCCGCAACCTTCTAAAGAAAGAATAGAGGGAGGCTTAGGCCGAACGGGGGGAGGATCACGGTGGTGTATACGTGTCTTCCTTTGATGCTTTGATCCGTTATGAGCGAAGGTATTCCTCTGATTCTTCTGAGGGGTGTGCCTGAAGGTCGCGTACTGCGTTGCGAGTTGCAGCTGATTCAATCGGAAAGTCAGCGATAGCGATATTATCATAACAACAAAAACACACGAATCATAGGAGGGTGGGACCTGGGACTAAAACCGACCCGACACGGATATCCTTTGTTCTGTGTTCTCGGTCAGCTTATGTAGCTGTGCTCAACCTAGCTTGCTGCTTATCCTTATCGGCTCTTACCTTTGCCTCTTCCCGCCAGCTGCTTGCCATTGGTTTACGTTTCTTGCAGTTTACTGAGGGAATTGGAGCAAGACGCATGGCTAGACGAGCACGACCACCTCGAATCGGCACCAGAAGAATTCGGGGTGGGGCTGACTTCGACGACGAGTAATATCCCGGTAAATGGTAGCATTCCTGAACAAGCCCGAATCAACAGGATCAAAGAATGTCAGTCACACGTTCCCGATTCTTTTTTCTTTGTTCTTCCCCTTCGTTTGTTTGTAAGTATCCGCTTTGGTTTCACCCTTTGTTTTCAGATGGAGATGCACGACCAGAGGAAGGGGTCAGCACAAGCCCCAGGTAGCCAAGCCAGTGCGAGAGGCCAGAAGACGCCAGCTCCAAGTCGCCCTTCACGACTGCACGGTGGAGCCCAGCCTCGGAAAACTGAAGTTACAGAGGGTGCCCGAGACGCTCCCTGAACAGCGGGTCGTGCAAGCCGCTGGAATCCGGACCGCGCGACTCCTCGCTGAGTGGAGCGAAGTAGAAGCGGCTTTAACGGACGCAGCGAACGAGGCGATGGACAACGCGAAGTACCTCAGCACCCTTGAGCGCTTTGGGGACCCCCTGTTCGCGGAGACGCCCAACCTGCCGTCGGTCAAAGCGTGCGTGCCAGCGATCATAAACGTGGTGAAGATGATCCACACCATCACCAAGTACGTGACACCCGCTACTTTCAACTCCGGCTTCTGCCAACTCTGGCCCGACTCCTGACGTGTCCATTCGTACCCCGTCGTACCAATGCACCGGCCTTAGAGTCTCTCTGCCTGGAACTCCGAGTCAAGCCCGTATCCTATTTTTGGCTGCACGGTGAGCCTCACCCAACCCCGTGTTGCGTCACTTAACTCTGTGTGCTTTGTTCACTAGGGAAAAAGCGAAAGCGAAGGGGAAGGGATGCCAACTGCGCAGGGTTTTGCCGCGGCTACTATCCACGAGTGCCTGCGGCAAGCCGCGGAAAGTCGAGAAGTCGGGGGGGTTAGCAAAAAAACGTGGTATGTGCTCAACACCGCACTGGTACCGTCTGCGCCGTGTTTCGGTCCTTTAAGCCACGGACACATAAGGCGGACCATCATCAGCGCGGAACCTGAGGGTCTGCAGACAGGACAGCGGTGTGTGTCTGGTTTGTCAGGCGGCTGTTCGTAGCTCATCACACCGTGCTATTAGAGCACAGGCGAATCCGTCACGGGGAGAAGGCCCCTACAACCGTGTGAGTCGGGGGAGGAGCGTGTACTGGGGCTAGAGAAACGGCGCACGAAAATGTATGTCAACTGTACCATACAATGTTGTCCCTGGGTCTTGAGCCTGATCGTATTTAGGTGAAGCACAGGTGACGCACTGTTATCGATCCAGAAAAAAAGGTTGCTATGTGAGTAGCTGTAGAACTTCTTGATGGTGCTTACACGGTGTTTTTCTCGGGTTAGCGACAGGGTAATAACCATAGCACAAGTGTTAGTTATCCACGTCGCAAGACAACACTGGAACCAGATCTGGCTAGCTAGGGTGGGCAAGTACCCCAGCCTCGCCTATCAGTCAGATCCATCTGATCCAGAAAGCGGGCAAGGCTGAAAAGTATAATCGCAAGCTTGTGTCGGGACATTCGGGCGGGTGCATTCTTCCCCGGCCGCTGCGGTATCGCCGAATTATAGGACATCCAAACTATGGGGATGGCTTCAACCGGCGTAGCAAGTAGTACGTCTCCGGTTCACCGTCGAGGCCGGTAAGGTACCGAAGGGCGGGTGAAAGCGGTTGAGATCACTGACGGTAGGGGTTTTGCTCAAAAAACAGCCGCCGGGCAATTGGACATCCGGGCAGATTCGTTTCCGCGGTCGTCGGCCGCCTTTGGTACGCCCCCGACTTATGACGGAGAGGAGCTTGCATGCGTCGAGGAAATCACACTTTCAGTAGTCCTGCTGCCAACGTTGAGAAGGGGGCTGCACCACCACCTTGTTCGGTTCGGCTTTGTCGTCCTCAAAAAGCACCCAGTAGTTATCGCCAGACAACGGGACATCCGGGCACACCGGCCACCAGCTCCTGCTCGGCCTGTCGCACGACGCCTCGCGCGCGCCAGCGACACTCGGGCAGGTGCTTGGCGGCGTCGGCAGCAGAGTACGTGAAGCCGCGGCGGTTCCGGCTGCAGCGCGGCGCGGCGCCTCCTCCCCGCCCGTTTCCGCGGTTGTCGGCCAGCCTTTAGGACGCTTCCCAACTTTCGACGATCGGAGAAGAGCTTGCATGCGTGCACCATGCTCCTTCTGTTAAGTAGTCCTGCTGCCAACGTTGAGAAGGGCTGCACCACCACCGATTGTTCAGTTTGGCTTTGTCGTGCGAACGAAAAGCACCTAGCAGCTGTCGCCAGACAACGGGACATCCGGGCACACCGGCCACCAGCTCCTGCTCGGCCTGTCGCACGATGGCTCACGCGCGCCCCAGCGACACTCGGGCAGGTGCTGGGCGGCGTCCGCAGCAGCAGAGTGCGTGAAACCACGGCGGTTCCGGCTGCAGCGCTGCCCGTTTCCGCGGTCGTCGGCCCGCCTTCGGGACGCCGCCCAGCCTTCGGCGGGGCGCCGCCCCCCGGCGGCGGCCGCCCGCACCTTCCTTTCGTCGGCGCGCAATTCTTCCGTGCCAGGCGCCCGGACCCACAGGCAAGCCGGCCACCACTGCCGGCTGTACCGCGGCTCCTCGCCTGCTTCGTCCTGGCCGGCGCGGGCAGACGCCGCCACGACCACCACGACGGTCCCGTCCCATCGGCACGTCTGCAGCTGCCGCGCTGCGGCGTCGCAGGCGGGGCCGTCGCGGCGCCGCCGCGTCCAGTCGCCCCGGTGCTGCCCGCGGAACTCCGGCTGCGGCGGGGGTCGGAAGGGGTCCGGGCGGCGGGGGCTGTCCTCGTGCAGGGCGGTTGCCAGCCTTCTCTGCGCCGTGAGCAGCTCTCGCATCGTCGGAATGGCGCTCCACGCGCACGCGGGCCACCAACCCCGGGTCTCCGCACTGCCGCCGCCGGCCATTTCGCTGCTGGTGGGGGCGTCCTGCGGTTCGCCGTCGGCACCGTCCCTCACGGGGTCTTCGCTCTCGTTGCCGTCGCCGCCGCTGCTGCTGCTGCCGCTGCCGTCGTTAGCGGCTTCTTCGTCTTCGGCTTGGCCGGCCGCCGCTTTGCGCGCCTTCGGGTTGCTTGGTGCAGCCTGCTTGGGGTTGGCGACACTCTCTGCGCTCGCCGTTATCTGCCTGTTTTGTGCATGCGTGTCCAGTATGTCGCTGCTGCTGTCATCGTTGTCGGAGTGAAGTCTCTCTTTGGCTTGGCCAGCCTTCGGTGCGTCCTGCGCGGCCAAAGCCCGGCAGCTGGTGCTATCAACTGCGTGTGGGTCCGTAACTGGTGTGGCTTCGATCGTCTGTTGTTGCGGTAGGGCGGCGGTGTTCTTCTTCCGCTTCCGGGGGCGGGCTTCCAGCACGGCGTGCGACTTGCCGTCGGTTCTGTCGGCTTCCCGATCGTGCAAGTCTACCTCCGCATTCTCTTTGACCTCTACTTCCTCGTTGCTTATTGGTGCAGCCTGCACGGGGTCACTCTCTGCGGGCATCGCCGTCTTCTGCCTCTTTTGTGAATGTGTCTCAAGTACGTCGCTGCTGCTGTCATCGTTTTCGGGGTGAGGCCTCTCTTTGGCTTGGCCAGCAACCATTGCGCACGCCGTCAGTGCGTCCTGCGCAACCAAAGCCTGGCAGCTGGTGCTGTTTTCTGCATGTTCGATGCGCTGTTGATGCGGCAGGGCGGCGGCGGCGCTCTTCCTCCGCTTCCGGGGGCGGGCTTCCAGTACGGCGTGCGACTTGCCGTCGGTTCTGTCACTTTTCCGCTCGTGCAGGTACACCTCCGCATTCGTTTTGACCTCCACTTCGTCGTTGCTTGGTGTTGCTTGTATGCGGTCGGCAACATTCTCCACGCTCGCAGGCGTCGCAGTCTTCTGCCTCGTTGGAGAATGCGTGTTTAGTACGTCGCTGCTGCTGTCATCGTTCTCGGAGTGAAGCCTCTCTTCAGCTTGGCTGCCCGCCATAATACACGCGTTCCGTGCGTCGTGCGCGACCAAAGGCCGCCAGCTGGCTGTGTCTTTTGTGCGTTTGTCCGGCGTTGGTGTCGCTTCGACCGGCTGTTGTTGCGGCAGGGCGGCGGCGGCGCTCTTCTTCCGCTTCCGGGGGCGGGCTTCCAGTACGGCGTGCGACTTGCCGTCGGTTCTGTCACTTTTCCGCTCGTGCAAGTCCACCTCCGCATTCCTTTTGACTTCCACTTCGTCGTTGCTTGGTGTTGCTTGTATGCGGTCGGCAACATTCTCCACGCTCGCAGGCGTCGCAGTCTTCTGCCTCGTTGGCGAATGCGTGTTCAGTACGTCGCTGCTGCTGTCATCGTTCTCGGAGTGAAGCCTCACTTCAGCTTGGCTTCCCGCCATAGTACACGCGTTCAGTGCGTCCTGCGCGACCAAAGGCCGCCAGCTGGCTGTGTCTTTTGTGCGTTTGTCCGGCGTTGGTGTCGCTTCGACCGGCTGTCGTTGCGGCAGGGCGGCGGCAGCGTTCCTCCGCTTTCGGGGGCGGGCTTCCAGCACGGCATGCGCGGCGGGCGGCGGACTGCTGCCGCGGGCCGGCACAGCTGTCTTCGCGTGTGCCCGGTCCGCTCCGGGTTGGCTGGCTCCCGTCGACTCGTCCGGCGGTGGTCTCGTTCTCTTTCTCCACAGGCACGCGCCGGGTGCACCGTTCTCACGAGGGCAGCTGGAGCTATCGTCTGCGTGTACAACCGTAACTGGTGTGGCTTCGATCGTCTGTTGTCGCGGCAGGGCGGCAGTGCTCTTCTTCCGCTTCCGGGGGCGGGCTTCCAGCACGGCGTGCGACTTGCCGTCGGTTCTGTCGGTTTCCCGCTCGCGCAAGTCTTTGACCTCTACTTCCTCGTTGCTTGGTGCAGCCTGCATGGGCTCGGCAACATTCTCCGTGCTCGAGACTTCGTCCGCCGGCGCCGGAGGAGGCAAGTGCAGGTCCAGCGCGCGGCTTGCGTCGATCAAGCTGCTTTCGCGCAGTTCGAACGTGTCCTTCTCTCGGTCGCTTGGTCCAAGCGTGGTGCCGGGGGTGCGCGGCGTTCGTTCCGCGAGGAAGGCGCCGGCAGGGGAAGGAGGGCACCGTGTGCAACTTCCCTTCGCCTGGCGCGTGGCCCTGTCGTCGGGTAGTTGCCGACGTTCGGCTTCTCCGCCGAAAGCGGCGCTCCGTTTGCAACTTCTCTTCGCCTCATGCCTGGTTGCAGCCAACGCAGTCTGCCGGCCATCCGCGGCCGCTGTTCGAGACGCCAATTCCTCGCGTGTGCTTGAGCCATGGCGATGTTCATGGTGTTCATTGGTTGGCAGTGCGGGACTCCGGTTGCAACCTCTCTCCGCCTTGTGCCTGGTTGCAACCGACGCAGTCTGCCGGCCTCCGTCCGTGTAAGCTGTTGGAGAACCTAATTCCTCGTGTTCATAATGCTCACTGGTTGGCCGTGCGGCGCTCCGTTTGCAACCTTGCTTCGCCTCGTGCATAGTTGCAGTCGTCGCAGTCTGCCGGCCTCCGTCCGTGTAAGCTGTTGGAGACGCTAATTCCTCGTGTTCATAATGCTCACCGGTTGGCCGTGCGGCGCTCCGTTTGCAACCTTGCTTCGCCTCGTGAATAGTTGCAGTCGTCGCAGTCTGCCGGGCCCCATCCGTGTCCGCTGTTCGAGACGCCAGTTCGCTTGAGTCATGACCATGCTCGTGGTCTCCACGGTTGGCTGACAGGGCAGCCCCCGCATTCGAGGCACCGCCTGCCGCCTCTTCGCCGGCGTCCGCGTCCGATTTAGCCCGCACGCCCCTCCTTCTCTTCTCGAGGACGAGAGCCAGCTTCGCGAGGGCCCGCGCAACGCGGCGCTTGCTGCGGATTCCAACTGCGCGCCCCTTGCTGGGCGCCGCGGTGGGTCGGGTCTTCGGGCGGACTGCCCCTTCGACGGGGGCCCGCAGAGAGTGTGCAGATCCCGCGGGTCGGCTGTCGCCTTGGCAACCCTGCTTAGCTCCGGGGGGCGGCGCCGGGCCTTGGCAACCCTGCCGAGTTCCGGAAGGCAGCGCCGTCACTGTGTTGGTCGGATGGGGGTGCACGGAGCGAGCCTCTGCACTGCTCTCTCCCGCGACTTGCTGCGCAGATGAATCGACACTACGGTCCGGGCGGCACTCCGCCGCGCAAGACGAATCGAGAACCCGCGACACGTCCTCGATCCCCACCAGCCCGCCGCCCCCGCGGATTGGCGGCGCATTGTCCTCCACTCCGCCCATCGCAGGGCTTCCGCCCGTCCCCCGCCGCGGGTCCATACACCCTCTCGGCGGAGTCTAGCCTCAGAAGCTGGGTTGAAACAGCGGGTACCACCACCGGCTTTCGGGTGTGGATTCTACACGCGTTTTTGGTCGGACAACACCCGCTTTTCGTGGTGTGGCTCAGGCGCCCTCTTTAACTCCAGCTCCTGAGGCTGGACCTCACCGTGTATATCAGGAGCTACCCCACCCTTCCGGTCCGCACCCCCCCCCCTTTCCGGGGCGCATTTCCTGCTGTGTGTTTCGTGTGGGCTGTACTACCCTGAGCCCAAATCCTGGACGTGGTTTCAGGTGGCAAATTTGGCAAATGATCATGGTCAGAAGGTCCTACTTGAGCGGTTCAGTTTCCTCACACATTGCATGTGGCTAAAAATAAAAAGCCGCCTGCGGTATTCTTTGCCACGATGCAACTGTTCTCCACCGCAACGTGGTCTGAAAACGTGAGCCTGAGCAGCGAGCAAACCGAAACCGTACGAAAAATCATTTCACAGTATCAGTTACATGTCCGTGCTCCGCACGGAATCCCCCAAACACGAGAACACAAACAGGCGCAAGGATAAATCCACGTGCTCCTGCTTTATCAGCTACGTTAGGTTTTCTGACTCCCGCAATCGTGCACAAACTCAACGTCTAATCGCCCGTTCCCTGCACTTCTCAGCATCGCTTAATAAGCATACTTTCGAAAAAAAGCAAGCGGGGGGCCAAGAGTTCGAATCCCAGAAACTGACATATCGACATGAACCCGTGCGTTTTGGCTAGCGGACACACGGAAAAGATCAAGAACCGAATCAGAGAGTCGGGTAGAGGGGAAACGCGCGACAAGAACGTCCGAGCGGGCCTTGGCGGCATGAATCCTCCGCGATGTTCCTTGCGAACGAATAGACAGAAGTTGCCTCCGCACGAGCTTAGTTTTGTTGCGTAGGTTGCGCAAGCGCACGGGGAACTTTTGCACTCGTGGCAACCTTGGGGTTGCTACCTTTTCTCCTTTCATGTTCCTGCCGGAAACCCCTGGAGTAACCGCATGTGCTTGTCGTAGTGCGAGGAGCTATTTCAGCAGGAGGGCTCACGCTTCCAAAACTCGACTTTTCTGCATGTACTTGCTGTAGGACTGGCCGACAACTGCTCGCAGTACTTCAGAAGTGCGGTGCGGACCGAGATTACGACCGCAGGCTCGCCCGACAGCGAACGAAGCAGGAGGAGGACAACCGCAATAGGGAGCACAAGGCGCAGATCAGGGAAGTGCTTATCTTTGCGCAATAGACCACCCCCGGCGCCACGACCCAACACTCCGCGGAGTCCGCCCAACCAGCCGGCCCGCTGGACTTCTCCCTGGATTACTACATAGGGGAAACGACAGCCGACGAGAAAGAGGCAAGAAGCACTACACCGGCGCCGACAACGATCACCAATGCTCGTGGTGACCCGGTCTACCCCCGGTGATAGACTGTGGTCGGCAGCAGCAGGTGATTCGATGCACTTCCAGCAAATAGGGCTTGTAACTGGCTCAGCCCATGGATCGAAGGGGCTGAAAAACGGAGCACAACCCTCACCTCCCTTGTTGCGTGCTCCTTCCTTCAGTCTTCGTGTTCCCGCCGCAGAGCAAAAAAGCAACACGTGTTTCCAGAGAGAAGCGAGAGAAGCTCTGTTGGCAGTTCAAACATAGCCGGTCTCAACAAGAGGCCACAAATGTCGACCAGCAGGCGTTCGAAGTCGTGATGCGCCTACGAGGCAGCCGCATGAGAGCAGACGGCGAGAACGTGCGAGCCGTACCGCAGGCAGGACTTCGCAAAGCTGCGACACTGAACGGCAGGTGTCCTCAGACGCGTTACCCGTCGATATTGGGGATGAGTCTCGCTGGTGAAAGTGGGCCCAGTACGGGCCACAGCGCAGAAGTGTAGGTCGTCGAAAAAGGAAGAGGGAACTGCGGTCCGGTCATGTTCCGACCAGTTCGTCCGCAGGGCGCACCAGACCACGTCCGGAAAGGTCAGCCGTTGGTCATTTCAGCTTTCAGCTCTGTCTGACGGACGATGGCTTTGTCTGCTCGGTCGAGGGCGCGCTGGCTTTCGTCGATGAGATCTTCCAACAGCTTCGCCGTCGGCGCAAGGAATGTATTCCTGTTCGTTTTCTTAATATCAACTTTGACATAAACAGGGTGATACAAACCCGTACACCGCGAGAGTAGGAGAAAGTAGAAAGGGAAACTAGAGTTTTCGTTGACCGCACTCCTGGCAGAATGGCTTGCATGTGGCTAAAAAGAGTATTACACGTGCGCACGGCTTCGAACAGCGCTATCACTTGAAACAGCTGTTATAGATGCTCAGCTCATAACAGGTGACTACACATGTGGTGCGTAAAACGTGTGTGTAGTCATCCGTTTTAAGGAAGGTGGAACCCCTGTTTGAGCATGCGTGGAATCGCCTGTAAGCTGAAACACCTGAGATAAAAAAAAAAGCGGATTTAAGAAAGTCTAAACAAGCATGCAACCAAGGGGCAGGAAAAGACGAGCTGCGGGAAAGCTGGGACGGCGGTCGTTGCAAAATAGCCGTGCAAGGCGACAAGAATGGTGCCGCTGCGCACATGCAGAGGCAGAAGTTGGATGGTGGCGCCTCCTGTTGAAGGCTTACTGGGGGGGGGGGGGGGTCGAATACAGGAGGTACCTTGAATACAAGAGGTACCTTGAACAGAAGAGCCCCAGCAGATGGGCGGGGACTGGCTGCTGATATTTCCAAACTAGGTCAGGTAGTGAAAAGACTCAATGACAAACCCAAAGCTGATTGGGGTTCTCCGGAAGAGCGAACCGAGACTGATTCTCTTTGGTTCGCAGCCTAGCTTTTAGGCAGTGGGCCAGGCCGATGGCTCCACAGCGGGCACATCGATTGCCGCGGTTAGGATCGTGTGTGCTGTCACACGAAGGGAAGAACACGCACCTCGAATGTCCTGCCACCGTCCTGGCGTTAGGCGGGAACTCGGCCACCGGGATCGCATCCCAATCGACATCGGTGAGGTCCATGTCCTCACGTGATGGCACAGCTGGCATATTTTTGTTTGTGCGTATGTGCTATCACCTGTATGGTAATTTCCACAGTACGTGCCAACCGTCACTTTTTGACAATGACAACCGCGGTTGTTACCATAAAAAAAAGGTGAATTTCCCTTGTATCCCACCACTTCAAATTTTGTTCCCTTATATCCCAATGGGACAACAAATTTTGTTCCCTTATATCCCAATGGGATTACCTTGGGCAAGGCAATCCCATTGGAACAAAATTTGTTGGTTGGGATATAAGGCAACAAAATTTGTTGTTCCATTGGGATATAAGGGAACAAAATTTGTGGTCATGACGATTTTTGGGGGACCCCTTTAAAAAATTTTCCCGGGGGTCAAAGTGACTATTCGGGGACGTTTGGTGCCGTTGAAACAAAAAAACTCCAATTCTGAGGCTGCGTTTACCTCCAAAATGAGGTTTCAATTTCTCAAATTTTACTGCCACTTCGGCCCTTGTGGTCATGCGGCCAGAGGAAGAGGAAGCAACCGTCGTAACAAGATTGGCAGCAGGACCAGCACCAGCAATTTCAATCCTGGAAGCAGTCAGCACATGTTTAGCACTGCCCTACTTCGCATCCGGTTGCGCTGCAGCTTCTTGCATGTTGCGTGTTTTACGTTACGGATAAATTGGCCGATTTTTTCCATCTGCATGAGCCCCGCGTGCTCGTGCACCCGTATCCTTTTTTACACTCTGCTCAACGACGCCTTTTCTTTTCGGGAGGGCAAAGAGGGAAGGGAGGGGTAATATTGCATCGTCCTGCGTAAAGTCATCTGCACCATGATCGACGGAATTCGCTCTCTAAGTACGGAGTCAAGTCTCGTCTGTATACGCGATGCGGTTTACCGAAGCCATCGAGCGCCACGGCCAGGGATGGATACGTTTACTCGCTGATCGATGCTACGGCAGTTCCGCAAACCCACTATGCAGCCTGAGTTCAGCCCCGCGCATCTACGCTCACAAGGCAACCCATGATCACTTCGGTGTGAGGGATCAGTCCTGACCGAGCCTATTGCCTGCCGGGCGCCTGCTCCGTTGCGGTGTTTTGAAAACTTGGTAACTTTGTGCTCAGCGGTCCTACGAATCATGTTCCACGTCCTGTGATTCGTACTTTCAAACTTAATCCATGAATCATGTTCTACCTCCTGTGATTCGTGTGGACTTTTAACAACCTTGTACCTTCCTACAGCAGGACAGGTTCTGCATCTGTTCATTGGGTAACTAATTTTGTTCCCGTTCTTCCCATTGAAAGAAACCAAGGACCTAGAAGACCCACCCTTCCTGTTGATCTTGCAGCACCAACCGCCAGGGCTTGGTCTGGTCAGGCAGTCCAGGCTGGTCGGACTCTGGGTCAGCCGGACTAGACTGGTCAGGCTCCAGCCTCCAGCCTGCCAAGCCTATCGGACTGTCTGGTCTGTCCAGGCTGGTCGGACTGACTGGTCTGGTCAGGCTGTCCAGGCTGTCTGGTTTGTCCAGGCTGGTCGGACTGTCTGGTCAGTCCAGGCTGTCTGGTCAGTCCAGGCTGTCTGGTCAGTCCGGGCTGGTTGGACTGACCGGTCTGGTCAGGCTGTCCAGGCTGTCCAGGCTGTCCAGGCTGTCCAGGCTGTCCAGGCTGTCCAGGCTGTCCAGGCTGTCCAGGCTGTCCAGGCTGTCCAGGATGTCCAGGCTGTCTGGTCTGTCCAGGCTGGTCGGACTGACTGGTGGCCAGGTTCTGTGGTCAACAAATTTTGTTCCCTTATATCCCAATGGGACAACAAATTTTGCTCCCTTATATCCCAACCAACAAATTTTGTTCCCTTATATCCCAATGGGATTGCCTTGCCCAAGGCAATCCCATTGGGATATAAGTGAACAAAATTTCAAGTGTTGGGATGTAAGGGAATTACACCTAAAAAAAATGGGGCCCTCTCTCTGATGAAAGGCGCATACGAGTTCAGCAGCAGGTTCTCGTTGAAGAAATTGTTCGGAAGCCAGCGCAGAGGCTCCGGGATGACGATGTCTTCCGACTCGCCGTCACCAATGACGCCGGGCCTGCAATCCTCCGCGAGGAAGAACTCGCCGTCTAAGCATCCGAGACTCGGGATGCGGCGTGTGACAGTCTCTCTGTACTTCGACAAGGCGCAAACGGGGTTTGCGTGGCTGCCGTCGGAGTCCTGCGGTGTGCACGTGGTGTGTGGACCTATTTTCTTCGTTTTGAATAGTGGGCAACCTGCTGTATTAGTAGTTGCGCAACCAAGGAGGAAACGTGCTTCAGCCCACACGCGTTCAACAGAAAAGACCCGTTTTGTAGTTGTGTTGTTTCCACCCTCCAGGTGAGTCTGTGCACACGTGATTACCGGGATCTCAAAGTCTCCGGGCAAACTTCGTCAAAACGGGTGCTGATACAAAACAGAAGAGTAGAAAGAAGAGTAGTTGAGTCGCAGCTCTTGACAAAACATAGAAAAAAGAAGGTCCTTGCGTTCGCTTCTCCTCACGAAAGGGGGGGTCGGTCCTGCTTTAGGTTATGCTAGGTTCCCGACTCCCGCAAACTCGGGGTCTAGTCGAGTATTACCTGCAAAATCAGCATGATTTCGTGCTCGCCAAGAATGTGCTGGTACGAACCCTATTCCGACGAGCCGGACATACATGTCGGGTCAAAAGCGGATCTTCTTCCTCTGGTGCTAAGGATGCGCGCCGGGGGCACCAACAAATTCCAAGAAATATGGAATGGAACGATTTGTGGCGTGTCTTTCCATTGCCTCTCGGGGGCCGAAAATTCGTCACCTATGACGGTTCGAAAACCGAGCCAAGGTATCAGTGGGTATGTTCACGTCGAACCCCATCACAGAAACCCCAGAAATAATCTCGTAGTTGCCCCGTCGGAATGGCGTCAAATGCGTATAGGGGGACAAAGCTGATACCTGGAGGTGAATGCCCCGCAGCCGTGGCAGGCCTGAAAGCGAGACGACAGTGTCGATTTCAGACACTTTGTTCCCCTGCAGCTTCACGACTTCGAGCACCTGCAGGCAGTGCAGCGCTTCGAGCCTTGTAATTTGGTTCCACCGTAGGTCGAGCCTGAGCAGCGTGCGGCCGACGGGCTCCAGGTTTGACAGCTTTCCGATGCTGTTGCTGGACAGGTCCAAAATGGTCAATGAGCTCAAGGAATCGAGCCCTTCGATGCACTTCAGCCCGAGGGAGCAGAGCGTGAGGCTCAGGACGGAGCGGAGGTCGAACTGGCCCGTCGCGAGTTTGATGAGATCCGGCGCAATGCGCACGTCAGCGTCGGCCACGGATGCCATGCCCCCCTCGCTTCCAAGAGAAGGGCCGGAATCTCTGTTTCAGCCGGGGAAACGGGAGGGGGGGGGCGCGAACAGGAGAAGGGTGTTTATGGTTCCTCTGGTCGTTTTGTCATTTCGCTGTATTCGGGAGGGGAAGTCGTAGTGTGGTGTGTAGGCGAATGTAGCCTTTTTCAGAGTTAAAGTTCGCTTGACTCCGTGTGACCGTTCATGAATGCGTTCTCTTAGAGCAAGAAAGGGCTATGTGGTTACGGGTTGTATACTCAGTGCACGCTTTCGTTTTGGGTTATGGCTAGCCATGTCCGGGACTGTTTGTGACCGACACCAAGTACATTCCTTCGTGGAGTGTAGTCTTGGGCCCCCCCACGTTCTTCTTTTCATGTGTGTTCGATGATACCAGACTCCTTCGAGGAAATACATGCGTTCCACAGAGGGTCCATGGAGTCCACGGTCTACAGAGGGTCCACTGTGGATCCTCAGTAGTCCACAGTAGGTCTTGGGGTCCACAGTCCAAGTGGGTCCACAGTCCAAAGTGGGGCCACAGTGGGTTGTCGACACTCGTATTCCCACTTGCCTTGGCCGGTTTCATCATGCGCCAACCCCCAAACATCGTTTTAGCCTTCACCACGCACTGTAAAGCAACCCGCAAGATTGTTAGGCCAACTAGCGCTAAAAAGACGTTTTTTCCCGCCGACCCGAGCAGCCATGGTCTTTCCCCCCTCAGTGACGATGCGGGAAGGCAGGAAAAGAAAAGGAGCCGCCGCAGTGGAAAACAGTCGGGTAAGGACGCGCGAGCAGCGCGCGGCGGCGCCGTTGGATGATAGAAAAGACGCTCCGTCGCAAAGGCGAGCGGCAACAAAAAATGGCGAAGAGGAACGTTTGTTTTGCGGATGCCTTTCGGGGATCGACCACGTACCGTCGTTTGCTGCTCCCCTCCTGTGCCTCGTCCCGGCGAACTGAGACCGAGAGAATGTACAACGAGTACCGCGCATTCTTTCGTTTGCGTGCACGAGCTGTTCTACCCTATTTGTAAGTCACAAAGAATACGCTGCCGACAACTCGTGTGGCTGCATTGGGGAGGCGAATGTGTCTAATAAGCTGTACCGCACAACGCCACGAAGGTGATGGCATCATGAGAGAGAGAGAGAGACGAGTTAGAGCAGGGACCATCTCTCCGGGGAGTTTTCGGTCTCCTCACTTCATGATGTGGTGCATCTCTGCTGCGTGAGCACGACGCGGTGGCAGCTGTTGTTGTCAGCGAGGACCTGCTCGTTCCAGCTGTGGACATCTCCGGCGTCAACGTGGCGACTGTCGTGGGTTGTCGCCATGCAGGAGCGGCACGCAGCATGCGATTGCCGTGGAAGGACCAGGGGCAAAGAGTGGCAACGTTTTCTCGAGCTTCCTCGCGACGGCAGAAGAACGGGAGACGTCTTCGGGGTTGTGCCGCCGGCAGGCACATCATCTAGTCCTGTTTCGCAGAGCTGGCCCGTAGAATGGAACCTGCGATACTTCAGGTAGGGCTTCCTCTAGATGGCAGAAGAACGGGAGACCTCTTCGGGGATAAGCCGCCGGTAGGCACATCATCTAGTCCTGTTTCGCAGGGCTGGCCCGTAGAATGGAACCTGCGATACTTCAGATAGGGCTTCCTCGCGACGGCAGAAGAACGGCGGGAGACGGAGCATCCTTTGGTCCCGTTTCGCAGAGCTTGTTGCCGAATAACTTTTTGCGATTGCGCTGGAACGGCCTCTGGCCCCGCGCGACGACGGAGGGAGCTGCAAAAGTCAAAGCTGCCAAGCTTTTTGGCGACGGATCGAAGCTGGTCTACGAAAAAAAAGTGTTGCAAATGAGCCGAGTTTGCTCGCTAGCTCCTGCTGCGGTGTGGACTGACCGCGGGCATCTAATAAATTGTCCTGCACGCCTCGAAGGTGATACATGGTATCCTGATGTGCTGCACCTCTGTTGTGTGAGCACGAGACAGCTGTCGCAGGCTGTTCTGCGAGAACCTGTCTATTCGAACGGGCGTGTCTCAGTAGACGAACGAGAAGATGGCTTTCCGACACTTCGGATACACGCTTGTTGAATGTTTTCTTGCAGTTGCTGTGGCGGTCCGCGGCCCACGAGACGAGGATGACTGAGCCCAGGATTGCGAAAGTCGAAGCCAGGGTTTTTGCGACAAGCGTGAAGCTGGCCCACGACAGGATCTTGAAGAGGTAGTGGGAGTGACCTCACCCAAGCTCGTTTCCCCGAGTTAAAAGCAGTCACTCAACATTCCATTGCGCTAGTGACATCAGTTGCAAAGACGTGTTCCTACTTCTTCCTTCCTTCAAGGCAGTTCTCGACAGACAATCCGAAGAGCAGAAACTCCCATTCGAACGGGCGTGTCTCAGTAGACGAACGGGAAGATGGCTTTCCGACACTTCGGATACACGCTTGTTGAATGTTTACTTGCAGTTGCTGTGGCGGTCCGCGGCCCACGAGACGAGGATGACTGAGCCCAGGATTGCGAAGGTCGAAGCCAGGGTTTTTGCGACAAGCGTGAAGCTGGCCCACGACAGGATCTCGAAGAGGTAGTGGGAGTGACCTCACCCAAGCTCGTTTCCCCGAGTTAAAAGCAGTCACCCAACATTCCATTGCGCTAGTGGCATCAGTTGCAAAGACGTGTTCCTACTTCTTCCTTCCTTCAAGGCAGTTCTCGACAGACAATCCGAAGAGCAGAAACTCCCATTCGAATGGGCGTGTCTCAGTAGACTAACGGGAAAATGGCCTTCCGATTATTCGGATACATGTCGGGACCCCGCTTGTTGAATGTATTCTTGTAGTTGCTGTGGCGGTCCGCGGCCCACGAGAGGATGACTGAGCCCAGGATCGCGAAGGTCGAAGCCGCCGGGCTTTTCGCGACGAGCGTGAAGCTGGCCACAGGATCTCGAAGAGGTAGTGGGAGTGACCACACCCAAGCTCGTTTCCCCGAGCTAAACGCAGGCGCTCAACATTCCATTGCGCTAGTGACATCAGTTGCAAAGACGTGTTCTCACTTCTTCCTTCCTTCAAGGCAGTTCTCGACAGACAATCCGAAGAGCAGAAACTCCCATTCGAACGGGCGTACTGAGCTCAGTAGACAAACGGGAAAATGGCCTTCCGATTCTTCGGATACATTTCGGGACCCCGCTTGTTGAATGTTTTCTTGTAGTTGCTGTGGCGGTCTGCGGCCCACGAGACGAGGATGACTGAGCCCAGGATCGCGAAGGTCGAAGCCGCAGGGCTTTTCGCGACGAGCGTGAAGCTGGCCCACGACAGGATCTCGAAGAGGTAGTGGGGGCACGACACGTATTCGAAGGCAAAGCCCCGCGGGATGCGCACCGCAGTCGACTTCCCGCTGCGGAGGTTGCGGAGCATGGCGTGCGACCGTGCGTTGCAGAGTTCAGCTGCCAAGAAGACGATGCAGCCCACGATGCTTGAACAGTCGACAGGAGGCGGGGAGAGTGCAAGGGTCCTGCCAATCCACCAAGCGCATATCCAGTAGTACACGTACTCAATGATCGCGTCCGACAGAGGCACGGACGGCTTGCTGTACTGGTGGACCCACAGCGCTTCGCCGGTCCTCCGCGCGAAGTGACAGCACCAGAGCGTCACCGCGGCTATCGGACCCCACTGAAACCCCGTCGATTCCTTCCACAGCAGATCCGCCCCCGTGGCTGCCAGAGCTGACACCGGCATCACTACCCACGCAACAGAGTAGCTCAACACATTGTGTCGGCGAGGCGTGAGCAGAGAGGACATTCGCCCCTTGCGGACCCTTCCTCCCTTTCCCACACACACACACACACGCACTGTTCCCTTTGTTTAGAGTTGAAGTTCGGTAAATTTCCCTTATATCCCACCCCAAACAAATTTGTGCCCTTATATCCCACTTCAAACAAATTTTGTGCCCTTATATCCCAATCTGGGATATAAGGGCACAAAATTTGTTTGAAGTGGGATATGAGGGCACAAAATTTGTTTGGTCGTGTAAAAAGTCTTTTGAGGGAACCGAACCGGCCACCCATAGTGCCGGTGGCGTGCGTGCTTTGACTCGGCCACAACATTCAAAAATTCCCCCTAGCCAGCTGACACACATGGGCACGGGGCACACCAGGGCACACGGCGGAAGTCGAGACGCTGGGGTTTTAGCCCATCCTGGTTCTATGGGACGCTCGCCTCCGCGCGAGTTGATTTCGTCATGTTCGGTCGAAAAGTGGGCCCCCCGGCAAAACCTCCTTCCAGGTGGCCAGAAGAGAGAGAAAGCATCACGCGGGACCGCTGCTAGAGCGCTCCGCAACATCGCGTAGATGCCGTGTCCTCCCCTGCATGCGTCGTGCGCACATGCACGCGAGTAGACCGACCGCACCCAGCGGGGCACCCATGCAGGAGGTTTTCGCACCGCACGCACACACACACCCTCCTTCATTCATGCCACGAAACACACCGCACAGGTACCTCCTCCCCATTTCCGGAATCTCACTACACGCCAAGGTAGGGCCCGCCTGGCGTGTAGGTAACTGTACCTGTGGTCGCAGGACAGAGTGCCCCCGGCGCATTTCTGATGATGGGCTAACCGGGGGCACTGCGTCATCTTGAGGCCCGAAACGCGAGATTCCGATGAGACCGTCGCAGGCGATGGCGCAGCTACCCCAGGCAAGCAAACCTGGGATGCCCGCCATCATATGCCGGGTATGGTGTTTTTGTCCAGCACAGCACCTACTTTCCCCCCTCCTTGCACCCCCGTCCTTGTTCTTCTCCACAGCCCGGCACAAGCGGGACCAGTACAGCCCGACCTCTAAGGCGCCTGATGCAAAAAAAAAAAAAAAAAAAAATCCAGGGCAAAATTTTCGACCAAAATTTGCCCCAACATTTTGCCCGCAAAATTTTGCCCAACGAGATTTTGACCAAAAATCTGGACCCAAAAATTTCGACCAAAAATTTGGACCCAAAATTCCGACCAAAAATTTTGGACCCAAAATTGGACCCCAAAAATTTCGACCAAAATTTGAACCCAAAATTTGGACCCAAAATTTGGACCCAAAATTTCGACCAAAAAATTCGACCAAAAATTTTGGACCTAAAACTTCGACCCCAAAATTTGGACCCAAAATTTGGACCCAAAATTTCGACCAAAAATTTCGACCAAAAATTTGGACCCAAAATTTCCACCAAAGATTTGGACCAAAAATCTCGACCAAAATTTTCGACCCCAAAAATTTGGACCCCAAAAAATTCGACAAAATTTTTTGACCCAGTCCAGCCCCTTCCATCCGTTTTTGGTGTTTCCTTGTCCGTAGGCATAAAGCTGGCTTCAATGCCCCACCCGAGACGTCTCAAGACGTTCTGGGTGCCTCAGAGCGACTGGTTGCACCGTTTCACAACTTCAAGCTGGCCACCGCGGCCACACTCGATCCCCGATCGGGTGCCTCAAGCAAGTACTCAAGAGAACCGCATCAGAGCCAGGCGGCGTGTCACGGCGTGCCACGCTGACGTTCGGGGCTATTCGCGGTGACAGAACTGTAGTAGCTGGCCAGATGCTACAGCCGAGAGTCAGGCGAGACAACTGATCTCATCAGACTCATGATCCGTTTCTTGGCCTGACATACCAGTCAGTGTGGGGGCCAGCTACGGTAGCTGGTAGCTAGCTACCAGCTACTGGTAGCTGGTAGCCAGCCCCCACACTGTACCAGTGACCACGGTCATTCTCCACTGTCCTTGTTGAGGCTGTGTCACACTGTGACTGTCACAGTGTCAGTCACTCAGTGACCGGACAGTGTCGCGGCAGCCGTAAACTGCACACCCACCGTCTGCAGGATTCACCTCCCGGGGACACCGCTGGACAATGGAGCAGCAGCTGCAGCAAGGAACAGCAGCAGGACCGGGACTACTGGCTCAGTGGAGTGAAGGCGCCGGCTGCGAGTCAGCCACAGTCACAGCTGATTTCACTTACGCAGTGAAGCCTGCAGTGAAGGAAGCTGTGTCCACCGTCGTGCAACCGGTGTGTGTGCAACCAGTTGCGGTGCAGGCGTGGGCACAACGACAGTTGATGCCTTTAGGAAGGAATCAGCCATTCTTGCGTGAGCTGCAGATTCCGTCTGTCGGCAACAGTGTCCGACTGTGTCGCCACCTTGGGTTGTTAGCCCACCGTCCTCCGCGGTTCTGGCCATCTGTCTTGTAATCTGGGTTCAGTTCCGAGTTTGGTTTCCTATCCGAGGCTATCGGGCACTGGTTCGGTTTCGGGTTGAGGTTCGGTTTCGGGTTCGGTTCTGCCCCCATCACTCCTCACCCGAACTTCTGGGTTCGGGTTCGATTTCGGGTTTGGCTCGCCGTGCCAGGCGTGGGCGTCAACTCGCGACACGTGATGTTCCCATGTCACTGCCAATGTCAGCGTGGAGCATGGCAGTGCACTCAAACGCCACCTTTCGCTGTTGTTCCTGTCTGAGCACTCAAACTTTGAGTCAAAGCGCACGCGCCCGCTCTCCTCCTTCGTTCGCTGCGAGTACGCACGAGACTGACACGTGGTCAAAGTTTTCGCTTGTCCAGCAATGCTGCGAGTCAGCATGACTGACAACGCGGGATGAAGTCCATCAACCGAGAGCTGACTCAAGGTCAGGGTTTGAACAAGGCCGCCTGGCAGGGGTGCACAGGCCCGTGACAGGGGCTCAACAGCACAACAGGAGTCCAGCGTCGGGACCCGGCTCGACGAATTTTTTTTTTTTTCGCCGTAGGTATCCGGATGGTCGAGCCAACCACCCTTGGGTTTCAAGGCGAGTGGTCGGGGGTTCAAGCCCCTCCTCGGCAAGTTTTCCAGCATTTTCCTCGATTCAAATTTGTCAAAACAAATTTGTGCCCTTATATCCCAGTTTGGGATATAAGGGCACAAAATTTGTTTGAAGTGGGATATAAGGGCACAAATTTGTTTTGAATGGGATATAAGGGCATTACACCGTTGAAGTTCGGTTGAAATTCCGGGGTTTAGGGTCTCCGTGTGGCTGTTGTTAAACGTGTTCTCTTTGTGTCTGACATGAGCCTGCGAGCGTTTAACCACGTCAGGCCAGCGGGAGCAAGGACGTTGTCCGAAGACGCCGACGCTTCCCCTTCGCTGACGATGCCGCGGGTCACCTCCTCAACTCAACCCAGGGTGTCGGCGGCAAGAAGGTGCTGTTGCTCGCATCCAACCGCAGGCAAGAGCATGCCCTCAGCGGCCAGCTCGAAGGGCGACAGCTATCATGTAGCGGGATCTGTCCAGATTCTCTCTGTCGTCCGCACGGATTTGGTTTCTCCTTGGGATCGAGGTGCCCCTGTGAGAGTGTCAGTGGATCGGCACCTCCACAGGGGACCTCAGCTCGGTTGGTTGGCTGATCCCGCGGGTTGTCTTCACCCGGTGCCCGGCTCCCAGAACAAGCCTGTTCGGGAGAACAGCTGCAGGACCCCCCGTCGAAAGGACTCAAAACTCTGGAACTCTGTTTGGAACAACAATACGATAGGGCTCTTCAGCCTTGCGTTCCGCCACAGGTCGGCAGGCTGCGGTTGCTCTTTTGCACGCAACCAGTATTAGGCGAGCATTTTGCACTGAACAGTGTCGCCGACTGCGCGGAGAAGGCAAAAAGGTGGCAACAGGAAGAGCTTAGGCTGGTTTCTTGGTGGGTACAGGAGATACAGTCTGGGATTGACGGAAAGAGGCGATGGTGATGAAGAGGGAGAGTACGCAGTTGGAGTGCAGCGCATCATAACCGACTGCAGTCTGTGGAGACTCACTGCCTCTCTTTTGTGCTTCGCCAAAAGGCACCACGACGGCATGCGACCAGCAGCGGCGAGTGCAAGGCAAGCAAATGTCGACGGAAATGCAGCAGCCGCCCCCCGGTAGTTCTCCTTTCTTTTCGAACAAGAAAAGACGGCACGACTGGCGCGAACTGCGCTGGGGGGATTTAACTGTAGGCTGGCTGTGGGCTGGCGGTGGTCTGACTTTGACGGCAGTCGGCTCGATGGCAGCGTACTTCCTCACTCCCGCCAGATGAAGAACAGGTTGAAGGAAGTGCGCACAAAAGATTTGTATGCGCACGTTCTCGTTGGTTGAGAGCGGAGCCCGAACCGTTGTTCTACAGATATCATGCGGCGCAAGCGCAAGCTGCTTGGGGACAGAACATGTGTTCTGGGATAATGGGATACCTCATAGAGTCGTGTTTTTGGTTGGTAGACTCCTTGCCAGCAAGAGTCGCTGCACAAGAATGTGTACGCCCAAACCGTTGTTCTACAGATATCATGCGGCACAAGCGCAAGCTGCTTGGACAGGACAGGTCTTCTGGGATAATGGGATACCCCATAGAGTCGTGTCTCCTTGCTAGCAGGAGTCGCTCCGAAGTCCGCACAAAGAATGTGTACGCCCAAACCGTTGTTCAACCGACATCATGCTGCGCAAGCGAAAGCTGCTTAGGTCAGAACAAGTCTTCTGGGATAATGGGGTACCCCGTAGAGAGGGTCCCGTATTTCCCCCGCCGAGTCATGTTTGGTTGGTAGACTCCTTGCTAGCAGGAGTCGCTCCGAAGTGCGCACAAAAAGGGTTTATGCGCTCGTTCTCGTTCCCCAAACCGTTGTTCTACGACATCATGTGGTGCAAGCAAATGCTGCTTGGGGACAGAACAAGTCTTCTGGGATCATGGGGGTACCCGTAGAGGATCGAGTCCCGTATTTCCCCCGCCGAGTCACGTTTGGTTGGTAGACTCCTTGCTAGCACGAGTCGCTCCACTTACCGCGAATGCTGGGCAATACTGAGGAACGGGCGGCGCCACTCTCGTGGCTTGCCACCGCTGCACCATACTCGTGGGTGTGTACGCACAACCCACTAGCAGCTAGTGTCGTATCGTGGTATGCGGTGGTACCCGTAGCACCTCAGGATGCCATCTACCTCCTAGGTATCAGGGATGACGAGCGGCACTAACCCCCGGTGTCTCCTCTGGCCACCTCTTCGGAGCGCGCTTGCCAGCCGCAAAGGGAGCTGGGCTGTTCGTTTGCACGCCAGGGAGCTTGCCACACGTGAGACCCCCCCGAACGCTGCCAACGTGCTCGTGAGAAGTACTTGGAGGCGCCTCCCGGTGCGTATTTCTCGCGATTCGCATGCGTTTTCGTGCGTTTCCTTCCAATCTGCAGTGTGCAGCAGGCGTCTTCCTCAAGTATTTCTTACAAAGCGGTTGTCCCAAAAAGAAAAATGAGGCACCTTCGTCGGGCAGGGAAACAGTTGAAGATACGTTTTCTTTTTTTTTGGCTTTTGTTTTCCCCTTTTTGGTCACCCGGGGGAGGAATGCTGTACCCGCACATCGGCTCGTGGACTAGGGGAACATGTGTACGGTTCGGGGGGCGTAGATTCGAACCGGTTTCTTTTTTCATCGGGGTAGAAACCCTGTACGAGGGTCAGTTCTCGTCGGAAGAGTATCAATCGTCAGATCTTCAATGGCACACGGTTAGGTCCAGTCTCAGAAGCTGGAACCGCGAGCTACTACGATTCCAGTTTTAACTCCAGCTTCTGAGCCTGGACTCAGCCGTTTATACGACGACCAAAAGAGCCCTTTCCTCCCCTCGTCAAAGCGGCAATGCCGTCGCGGCCGCCTCCGCACCACGGATGATTACTCGTCACTCCCACGGTGGCGCTGCCAGAAGGCGGTGGTGGCACAAACCATTGTGCACCCCCGATCAACGCAGCATCACGCCGCTGGCATCGAACTGAAAGCCTTTGGGACCCCCTCCGCCACCCCAATGGATATAGGAGAAGATAGGCCAGCCAGCGGACAGCCACAATGGCGCTACTCGGTTGCGGGCTATTTTGTGTTGTACGCGGACAGGAGTCAGAGAAGCAGGTCGACCAAAGGTGGGCACTGCCGTGGGACTGCTGCTTGCATGCAGCCGCCTCAGCGACAAGACCGAAGGCCCCATCTCCGCACGCCGCCGTTCGGAAAGCGAAGAGGCCGCCGCCGACTCCCGGTACTGGCGAACAACCGATACGGAAAAGGAGAGGACTCACCCAGCCCAAAGTCCTGGGAGCCCAGCTGCCGGACGGAAGCGGAAGCCGAAAACGGCCACGCCCGATACGGGGGCACAACGAAGGAGGAAGAAGGTCCCGAAAACGGGAGAATCGCAGAGCGCCCGACGTCATCAGGCACATACCCGTGCTCTCGAAAGGTGGAAACGAGCGTGCCTGCTCGCTCTTGGACTCGGACATCGGATCAGACTCGCCAGATCACCTACCCCCGTTTACACCGCAAGTACTCGACCTTGATGACGCAACGGCAGGCAATGATGATGTCATTAAGTAACCTAGCCCGTGAGAAAAGTGCATGCAGATCCGTGTGGTCCGTGTACTTTAAAGTTCCCAATGCTTGCGTGCGCACGCGCGTCGGCAGGTCCTGCAACACGGAAGCGAAAGGTTCACATGTTCGCGGGGTGCTGCGATGAAGCGTCCAGGTTTCTTTCTCACACCACGACATAAGGTACGGCATGGCGAGAATAATAGTACAAATCATCTTTTTTGCAGACATGTGCAAACTCCATTTTTTTGCACCTGAAATTACTCGGGATGGAAATGTTGCTTTGTTTGGGTGATGTTTTCTTTTCTTCTTTTCGTTACAGCAACCTACTTTGTTGCCAGGGAAATTGGACTTTGTGATGCCGAAAAGTCCTTCTATCCTATGCCGCCCACGTCGCATGAAGTTTGTTCAGTACATGACCCACACCGTTTCCCAGCGGCTGTCAAAGCATGCCATGGCACCGCTGAGGGGCGTGTGTGAGATTTGCGGCATTTCAAAGAGAGGGGAATGGCTGCTTTCACTGGACCGTATCTTTCGGCTCTTCTCTTAGAACAAGGGTGGGGGGCTGGCTTGAAAATGACGATATCCGACTGCCGGATTCGGTGAGTGCCAAACCCATGATTCGGCCAGCTGAGACTGCAATGCTATGAGACGATGCCAAAAGGGGGATGGGCAAAAAGATTCTGGCATATTACGACGGTGTGCGTGCACGGGTGTGCAGGGCTTACCGTCTGGCTCCTGATTAATGTAGTTTTTGATTTATAAATATTGGGAAATACTCGAGGGACTGCCTTGTGCTCATTTCGAAGGAGGCTAGAGGGGGAGAAAACAATACAACTACAAAGTGGGTCTTTTGTTGAACGCTTACGCCCGCCACTAAACCCAGATTTACCTGTGTTTCGTGTGGGCACAGCACATTTACCTCCTTTGACCTATCGCAACTGGCAGTCTCCTCAAGCATTTCCTACAAAGCAGGTGCTTATACAAAAATTTGAAAAAAAAATAGGGATAATTAGCTTATAGCCACCAAGAAACTTTTTATTTAGCTTATAGCCACAAAAAACTTTTTATTTAGCTTATAGCCAGGAGGGCCTGAAACTTTTTATTTAGCTTAGGGTAGGCGGTTTTTTTTTTTTGGCCCATGTCCGCGCGCGCGTAAATTTTTGGGAACCCCCGGAAAAAAAAAACTTTTGCAAAAAAAAAACTTTTGGGATCTGTGCATTGGAACCGGTCGTGAGAGCGACTGCAGGCGTAGTCACGAGCGTGTCCGGCTCGGGAAAAGTCGAAAACCTGTTCCTCACACCGATACTTCACGGCGATGCAAATCGCGTAGACGTTGTTTACCTCAGTGTGTATTGACTTTGAAGCTGACTATGCCCGGTGTGGCTGGCGTTGGTGCGCTGGGCAAGCAATATCGTGATACTTTGACGTTGGTGTCAATCTAAACAGCAAAGATTTGCGTAGCTTTAGCCAGCTCCTGCTGGACGCAGTCGAAGCACGCGGGATACAAGCACCAGCCTCAGCCTCGAAACGTGCGCGGTTTTACCGGCAAGGCCATGTCGGGGGTTTTTTGCCGCTGTGGTGCGATTATCACACAGAACCAGTCCGCGGGCAGTGCACGCGTCTATGCCTTCCGACGCCTGGAGCAGCTACTAGTAGGGACGTATCTGAGACTCGACTGAGGAGGCATTAAAAGGACGCAGGGCAAGCGATGCGTTCGCGGTGCTTGCGACATAGTGCTTTGCACTTGACCGGCGGCAATGCTTGTGCCGAGGTATATTTGCGAAGAAAACGGCACTCGGACCGTGACATCGCAATGGGGCATGTCAGAAGAGAGATACAAGATTGACGGACACCGCGCACAATCGACAGTCCTCTGGTTCACTGCTTTATCGTTCGCGGCGTACCCGGCGAACCGCGATCTCGAGTTTAAACCCGAGTGTTTTTTCTCCTGTGGCATCGTCTATCCTCTGCAGCCTTCGACTATGGAACTGTTGAACTCTAGACTGCCACCGCAACCCCTCGGACACATCAAGCTCACCACATTCATCTTTGAGCTCATCGTCCAGGAATTCCACCAACAACGGGCACAAAAGTGCCAACAGCGGACCGGCCAGTAGTATAGCCGGTACATACGGTGTGAAGCGGTAGGTAG